>OY735217.1:35092468-35099968 GCA_963457665.1 Thysanoteuthis rhombus | reverse complement strand
TTGACGTATTTGTTTCATAAATCCTTTCCTTGATATCATGTGTTACGACTTTTTATTATCACTTTTGACTAGTTTTCACCTTCATCCTAACTCTCGTTTGCTTTTTATGAACACTATGATTAAACAGCCCAATCGGAAATTAAAGAGCAAGTACACACGGAGAAGCGAACTCACACCCTCCAGCCAAAGGAAGGGCAGTATACGCCAGGCCGTTCTTTACCATTCAGTCACCGGGACTTTATAATTAAACGAAAGTTGATGTAACACCTTGTACCTAACACTTTACAACAGATATTTCACACTGTCGGCGTTTACAATTGTAATCTAGCAGACTTTCAATGCAACGTCCTCGTGGTGGGCTTGCTGTTCATTTTCCGATTGCTCTCAAATCATTGCCATAGAAGTACAGTCCGATTCAAAGTTGTGATAATAAGTAACTGAAAGTTAGAGTGAATGTAAAAACAAGTCAAAATTAATAATAATGTTGCAATACTTCAGCCAAGAAAAAAAAATTCGAAAAATTAAAAATACAACCATTTAGTCATTAATATAATTAGTAAAATATTAATATCAAATTTTTATAGGAAAATGTACTTAAATATCAAATAATCATACCTTCTTGAACTTAAAGTCGAAATAATGAGAGTGCTTAGGGTGTAGGTATTTGCTCAAATAAGTCTGAAAAAGGCTGCATAAGCCGGGTCATTAAAGAGTTTAACGTGATGTCACGGGTTACATGAGCAGCTAGTTAAAGCAAAACAGTCTGTGGGGAATATTTCCTTTAAATTGGTAATCCTTGCTAAATTAAATGAATACTTAAAATTGTTTGTTTAGATTGAGTTCTGTGGTTATATTTTTTAAAGGCTGTTGGATTTGCCATTTGATTAAAAGATAAGCGACAAGAAACCGACGTATGCCAAATGCTTCGGTTGGACGGGGACTGTCCCTGGGGAATTATGTGGCAGGGGAAGCGATTAGCACATGTGAAAATATTTACTGTACGGATGTCTCGAATGCTGTAAGGAACGGAGCCCATGAAACTGGTTTCCAACTTTGGATACCGACTGCTGATTTCATTTTGTGCTTATGTGTTAAGAAAAACAAAAGGTTCTAACGTCTCAGCATTTTTAGTTGAAGGCTATCTTTACCTCATTCTTTCTCTCAACATCACAGGACACAAACACACACACACACAACACATCATTGCACTCAGGGAGAGAGTCTGAGTTATATCTTGACCGCAGAATAGTTCAAGAAAGCTGGGTGATTTGGGGCACATACCAAGATAAGAAATGACCTTGTGTTACTGAAATACAAAATAGGTAACGACACTGTGGATCACACGTTGACAGGGTGGAGGTAAAACTGCGCAACCATTCTTTATAATCCTACATTAATCGCCACACCGTGATATGATAATAAGCAAGCTAGCATATCCAACCATAACTGATGCTATCATTTCGATCCTCACGATATGCTCTACAATTACGCAAGATAAAGCTGAATATAATCTTGGTGTAACGGTTAACAAGCTGGTCCCGTCGATTTTTACCTCTGTTTAATGAATTTGATCCTCATTGCTAACACTATATTTGTGGCAAAATTGTGCAAAGCTTAGCCAATGAACTACTCTCTTGAGACAAAGCATAGAATATCGCACATTTCTATAGCAAGCTATCGATAGTTGAATCAAGGATCTTGAACTTTTGGACGCTACCATTCTAGCGCAGCCGTTTCGACGCAACCACAATGGTGCACCCTATTTCGACTCAGACCCATTTTAGTGCAGACCACTTTGGCACATATTGAAAATGGTGTAAATATAAATTGACATAATGACTTTCTGAATAGTTGTAGCTCTGTACACTAAGTATGGAGCGTTACAGAGTAAGTTAAAGAAGGAAAAAAAAGGATTGTACAGAATAATAGTAGCCGTTTCGAATACATATTTGATATCTAAATGAATTGGCAAAAATCCAATTTTGCCTTGTCGTAAACAGTTTTTGACTTGATCACTACGATTTCACGTTTCAGAGCTCTCATAATCCCGGGGCCCACCCAAATCCCGCAGCTGCGATAATCAGTTTTTCCTTGACTTATCAACACTACGTTGTAAGTTTTATATTCCAACTTTTTAAATTCCTAAATTTTTATTTTTCGAAAAAAGCATTCAATAATTTTTCTCAATACATTAATACAGACCGAGAGGGCTTACTTTTCAACAACAACATTTTTTATTTTGACCCATTGAAACCTGACATGTGCCAAAACGAATCTTTGTTTGAATGGTTCGCGTCAAAGAAGTCACATCGAAAGAGTCGCGCCAAAACGTCTGATTCTGTCGCATCAATCATTAAAATGGATTTGACTTTAAGCAAAGTTCGGGTAGGTCCATCCAGTCAAATTAATATGTCTACCGTTGTAGATGGGATCATTTATTCGGTTTTAGTGATCTTGATTACATTCCCAGATGCTGTGTGATGTGTTTCGATCTCATCGCAGGTGGTAAATTAATATTTATCATCCCTGTTTTTATGTACTTTACGCACGTGTTAAGGTGTGTCCAGTTGGCATAATTTTTTGAGACTTAAACAGATATTAATCAAGCTTATGTGACTGATGCCTTCGATTGAGTGTGGTCAATAAGCTTGTCTTGCATGTCGAGATACCCCAGTATTGTGTCCTTGTGTCAGACTTTCCTATATTTAGTAAATATCTTTCATGACCAGCAGTTGTTTAGCTCAGTGGTAAGGACATCACTACGTTGAAGCAGATACCAGGTTCGATTCTTGCTGCAGCCACTTGGACTCAGTCAATTTTAAGTGTTTGTTAGACGAATCCATCATTGGCATAAGGCCGCATTTTGAGGGTGTGTACTGAGGATTGAATTTACTGTGAGACTAGCGTTAGCTATCGTTCCAGCATCTGTTTCTGAAAATCAACTTTGCTTTTCTTTCATACCTTTTAGGCACACACACACACACACACACACACACACACACACATATATATATATATATATATATATATATATATATATATATATATATATATATATAGATATATATATATAGAGAGAGAGAGAGAGAGTTAGTTACGTAAACCTTCCATGTTGTAATGCTGGAAAAGAACGAATTTAAAAAAATTATTTTGATCTATAGTGCCAAAGTTTCCTTGGCCGTGTGTCATGCAAGTTACTTTTAATTCAATGTTATTTCAATGGGTTATCTTATAAATGTTTATTGTATGGATTTAGGTTCTTGTAGTATGTAATTTAATTCATATTTGTTATTCTATTCTTTATTATGGAGTTCGTCACCATAGCCTTGTTTCGGGACTATAGAAAATCAGGACAGGAATCTTGCTATGGCATCCCCCCGTCATATTCATCTATATCTCCACGGATATACCTGCTCTATTATTCGAATTTATTTTGATGTACACAATCTTCTTTTGTTATTTTTCTGTTAGCATCGATGTAGGTTAAAGTAAAGTTATTTTACACATACTCATTTTACATGCATTCATGTTATGTGTGTTACACATAAACTCAAGGTAAATTTGAAGTAAGATTCTCGTCTATCTTAATATTGAATACAATCTTGACTGTAAATTTGTATCTCCATGAATATAACTACTCCATAATTTTGATTTGTTTCATAGTAAAAGCATCATTTTCTGTCACTATTGTATTAGTGTGGTTCTAGTTTAAAGAATATCATTTTATGTGTATTTATCTAATACGTGTTACAGAGTAAATTTCAAGTAAAATTTTCGTTTATTTTTATATTCATGCAATGAAATTTACATACTAATGAGTTGTCTGAATATACTTAATATCTTCTATCATATTTGAGTCTATATCAATATGTATTCTAAAATTAGCATTTATAGCCCATTTTTTCCCTTCGACGATGGCATTCGTAAAGGGTGCCTGCAGTTAGGCAAAAAGTTGAACGCTAATTCCTAAAACCGTCGCCAGTAGATTAAACCTCCCTTGGATACTGTGTGAGTTTGAATATGTACCATACTATGCGAAGTTTTGACTAAAATATACTCGAAGGCGTCTGCCGTAGAGTGATAGTAAGCTGGATCGTTTCATTGTAGTGTAGGGAGTTCGATCCTCAAAAGATACCATTTTATTGTGGTTCTCTGCAACGTTTAGTAAATATATGAATTAAGACGGACACATGTACATATATAAAGGCGCCTACTGCAGAGCGAGCTACGCAAGCTAGTCACAAGAACCATTCGATTCTCGCTAGGTGTGCTGCTTTAGTGGCCTTGTGCCAGGGCTAGATAAGCTTAGTAAATATATGCGAGCAACCAGTGCTTAGTATTCTAATGTGTTTTAAAAATATGTACGTCAAGGCGTAAGTTTGTAATTACTTTGACCCCTTTTCTTCCTCCCCTTTGCCGACGACTCCTTCTCTATTTCTCAACTCCCCCTGCTCTCGCTCTCTCCCTCTCCCGCCTTCTCTCTTTCATTCTGTATTACTGAACAAAAATGGCAGTTTTGTTGTTTTTTTTTTCAGGGAATTTCGAAACAGAAGGAGAAGTGATGAAAAGAAGCAACACCCACCCTTGTTGGCGACTGAGGATGATATGGGTGGTGGTGGTGATGATGGTGGTGATGGTAATGGTGGAGGAGCAGAAATTGGAAAAACCACAATTGCCACTTGTCTCACAGTGGGAGATGGGAAGCGAGAAAGCATTTAGTATTGACTAGAGAGAAAGGGAATGAATGGCAAGGCACTATTACTACTACTACTACTACTACTACTACTACTACTACTAGAGAAGAAGACGAAGAAGAAGAAACATTGGAAAGAGAAGAGAAGAAATAGTTGAGAAAAATAGAAAAAGAAGAAGGAAAGAGAAGAAGAACCAGGAGAGAAAAGAGAAGAGGGGGAAAAAAAAGAAAGAAAAATTGGAAAGAAAAGAGAAGAAATTGAGAAAAAATAGAAAATAATAAGAAAACAGAAGAAGAACCCGGAGAGAAAAGAGAAGAGGAAAAAGAAGTAGAAGAAAAATTGGAAAGAAAAGAGAAGAGTTTGAGAAGAAGAAGAAGAAGAAGAAGAAGAAGAAGAAGAAGAAGAAGAAGAAGAAAAAAAGAGAAGAAATAAAGAGGTTGAGAAGTGGAAGAAAGACTTACAAACAAGAGGATTGTTGTAAATGAAAAGACCTTTTTGTATCAAAAAAAGGTTTAATTTTACCCAATTTCTTCCCGGTTTATAAATTCATCCTGATAGTAATGAATAAATAACAGATCCCGACTTGAACGTTCTAATTTCATGTGAAATTTCGGCTTACTCTTCAAGCAATTATACACATATATGTGAGTGTATATTTATATACGTATGTACTTGTTCACCTTCAGGTACCCAACCGTACAAAAAAAATGAGGTTTCTATTCAATGGTTCGGGTAACTCAAAGCCAGAAATGGATTCCTTCTAGAGAGAATTAATTATTAAAAAATGAGATTCTTCATTTCCTGGTTGTGTAATTTCGAAAAATATCCGACGAGACATGGAAAAGCCAGGTAGATTGACGGATGAATATATTGATCAATCGGATAAAATTCCTGATATTACAGTTTCAAATAAAATTTCAATTGATTTTATTTCCCCAGGGACTTATCCTTATAGGAATGTAACAACTTTTTTTCCTTATTACAAAATATTCTTTGAGGTTTGATAAGATCGGTCAACTCAGTGTAAACAAGTTTTGAAACACAAATATCTCCGGTTTGGTATTGTTCACACAAATAATTTTAACATGGAAATTTTCAAAAATCTTTCTTATTAATAACACAAAGATTATCACGATAAAATTGACTGGTTTTAAGTTTCGGGCCTTTTTATCGAGACATGTCGCTTTGGAAACATATTTCGTCCACACCAGAATTAACGAGTAGATAACCGAACAGCCGACCACAAATCAATGAAGAAATGAGCGTCGTGCAGGGCTCGAAACAGGTTCTACCAAGAAGCATTTCGAACTCTGCATATCAAGAGCGTTCTTAACTCAGTCGGTTGAGCAGAGTCACGTTAAAACTGGTCTCATATATATATATATATATATATATATATATATATATATATATATATATATATATATATATATATGTGTAAATATATGTGCCTACGGCCACAGAGTTGATGGATAGGTAGTTCAAATGGGCTTTCGATCTCCTGTTTACCAAGAGCGTTATATATATATATATATATGTGTGTGTGTGTGTGTGTGTGTGTGTTCGGAGTCCAATAAAGTAAACATTTTGCTCACCTCTCTATTCTGCAGTTGTATTCATAAGTATTGGCGTATGTATACTTATGTGTGTTTCGTATACCGTCAATATGTATATAAGAAGAAAAGACGGTTTGTGTCAAACAGAATGTGATGATTATGAGGACATTTGAGGAGAAAGTATATTTTGTCCGGCACCAGTGTTAACCGCATAGCAATCCCAACGGCCCTAGACAGCGTTAGTGGTGCACACCATTTGCTCGTGCAATGTCCTGGTGCCATACGTAGCTGAGCACGATTTTGCACACCAATATCTCTTCCCACAGTATCTGTCTTTCCCTCTTTATTCCTCACCCCTCATTCTCTCACATACACGTAGATACACATGTATGTGCACCTACTGTAGAGCGATCATTTGCAAACATTACGCACGGGCTGTTCGTTAGTGTCATAAAATCAAGATCAGCAAGCATATACACACCCACACACTCACATATATATGGGGAGAGAGAGAGAGAGAGAGTGTGTGATTTTCATATTTATCTTTCCAAGCCTGTCTACATCTATCTATCTGTCTTTTCATACATCTCTCCGTCTGTTCATATTTACCGTTCTATCTAATCATCATCATCAGCAGCAGCAGCATCATTCTGTTAGCGTCCGCCGCTAGACATAGACCTCACCCAAGATTCGCCAGATCTCTTCATCAAGGACATCGCGACGCCTGTAATCTCTGAATTAATCAAGTTTGACATCTTACTTTTTGTTGGCCACAGCCTCGCACCTGATCTATGGGGATCCACGTTGTGAGTTGTGATGTCCAGCAGTTGTCTTACACGCTTGTAACATGTCCAGCCCATTGCCATTGGAGTTTTCCAAGAGTTTCCATGATATCTCGGACTTCTGTCTTTTCCCTGATATACTGAAATTAAGCATGATTCTCTCATGCGCACGTTGCATGGTTCTCAGTATGAGTGTCAATCTCTTGGTTACGTTCCATCTTTCAGCTCCATAGGTGAGTATCGGTAGGATACACTGTTTGTTTACCTTTCTTTCTGGGACTAATGGGATTTTCTTGTTCTTTAAAGTCGAGCTTGCTCTACCGAAATCTTGAGGGAGTTTTCGTCATGTTCGGATTTGTATGTGTTCCTCTGTGTGTGTGTGTGTGTGTGTGTGTGTGTGTGTGTTCATGCGGCAGAGGTGTACACATTAGTGTAAACAATGAAATACACGTGCATAAACAAATGGCA
>OY735217.1:35049968-35087468 GCA_963457665.1 Thysanoteuthis rhombus | reverse complement strand
TTTAAAAAGTTAGACTGTTATATTAACACAATTTACGGTCACGCATTTTTTCTTACTGGTATAAAAATATAAATAAATATTTGAAAAAATAGTTTCTTAAAAGAAAAAGAAAAATTCTAAAGAAAAGAAGACGATTCTTTTAACAAAAGAATTCATTCGCATAGATATTATTGTGTCGCCGTTTCTAACATAACCATACACTTGGGCATAGATTTAGGCGTATAAGTTATAAATTTAAGCGTATCTATCCTTTAGAACATATATTGCCAATAGTTTCAACTGTTGAAAACCAAGTGGCGATCTTCACCGAACTTCAATGTCAAAAAGCATTTAAAATAAAAAGTAATTCTGAATGAAATTTTCTTTAAAAATGCTCGTGTTTGCAAAGCTAATTAAAACCTTGCTGTGACTTTTCGTGGATACGATGTTGAAAAAATGAAGACGATTTGTATATAAAACGAATGAGGACAATACTTTTTATTGTTTCACGCTGTTTTTATTTCTCTCTCTGTCTCATCCTACCCACCCTCCCTTTGAGGTTTGTTTCTAACAATCAAGAGTCAGTATTTATGTATGTATTCAAGTATATCCCAACATATATACGTCAAACTCTTCTTCCTTTACATTTTAATTCTCTCTTATGCGGTTTTCGCATTCCCAGATCGCACAGTCTTCCAATTCCGACTTTTCTTTTTAAGCAATCAACTTCTTTTTTTCAGATCTATTTTCTTTTTCTTGCCTTTTTTCTCTTTCTCCTTCGTCTTTTTTCTATGGTTGGCTTAAGGGATATTCTCTAAACTAAGGCGAAGGAAATTTCGCCGCACCACTTTTCAAGTGAAGTGGGTCGGCCTATCTTTAAAATTAGCATTCGAAAATCAGGCATTTCAAATTGGCTCGAACACTGACCTCTTCTCCTGTCTTCCCCCCTTTTTTTGAGATACTTTTTTTTCTCCTAGTATTTTTTTTTTCGATTCCTTCAACAAGTGCTCTCTATTGGTTATGAATTTGAGAGTTAGAATTTATGTACTCTTTCTTCGTGTCTTTGATGTTGTTAGCACAACGTCTGGAACGATCTACTTTTTAGTTCTTTCCAAGTGTACAATCCGTAAGGAAAGAAGGAAAAAACCCTTATTTCTCAACGAAAATAGTGGTAGAAGTGGGTTAGTGAGTTGTATAACCTTTTTTTCTTCTCTTGCCATCGATTGCAGACCTGACGATGACAGTAGAATTGGCCAGCCGAAACGTTGCATTTATACCATGAACAACGCGAAAGAAAAGTTGAATTTCCTGAACAAAATTTGTACTGATCCACTTTTTAGCTTTCGCCAGATGTACAATTCGTAAGAAAAGAAGGGGAAAAACTTGTTTCTCAAGGAAAATGGCGGTAAAAGTAGGTTATTAGGTTGTATAACCCCGTTTTCACTGTTTCCATCGATTTTACACCTTTCTTTCTTTCGCCCATTTTATCCCCCCCCCCGCTGTTTAACTAATCTGTATTCTTCTGTTAATTCCTCTTTGTTTATTTTTCCCTTTCGTTTTGGTATTTTTTCTTTCGTTTCGTTTCGTTCCTTTCATTCTTTCATTCTTTCTTTCATTCTTCCTTTCTTTCTTATCACTAATCTCCCCCTCCTCGACCCTAACATCTCTGATGGCAGCATCCTTTGCCGTGATAAGCCGCCTCCTGTGATTGATGTGAGAGTAAGATAATCATTTTCTCCGATGACGACTTCACAGGGTGAGAAAAGCTGACGAAACTCATGAAGTAGATTGTTTATGTTCCATGCCAGTTTGATCTCTGAGGCATCGCGAAGGGGGAGGGAAAAAGACAGAGAGAGAGAGAGAGAGAGAGAGAGAGAGAGAGAGAGAGAGAGAGAGATAGGGGGAAGGAGAGAGAAAGAGAGATAGAAAGAGTGAGATGCCACGAAAAGAGGACAAGAGAGAAAAGATGGAGCGAAGGAGGAAGATCAAGAGAGTAACTAAGAAAAACAGAAAGAGAAGACACGCCTAGTTGCTGCGGGGTCAAACCTCACTCTTACTTCTCTTCCGACTGAAGATGATTACTGCAACTTATGTATTGTCTCTCAAATAAATAGAAAAATGTTTCTTTAGTAACATCATCATCATTAGTCTTCAATCGTCAGGTTGTTGGAGATAGACCTTCCCCAAGATCCCTAGACCTTTTCATCATGGATGTTGCGGAGCCAGTACTTTCCGAACCTGTATAGTTCGTCACTCCATCTCATATTCTACCGGCATCGGTTCTGCATTTGATCTCTGGGAATTCATATTGAGAGTTGTGATGTCCAGCGTTTGTCTGCCATTCTTGCAACATGACCAGCCCATTGCCATTTGAATTTTCTAATGGATTCTATGATGTCTGAGACTCCTGTTTTTTTTTTTCTTAATAAAACTTTAGTATACGTTTATCTATTTATTAGAATAAAATACGCCCTTGGATAACTCTAAAATAAATCTTCATAGATATGCAAGTCTTGTTAGTTTGGTTAAATCAGTAAGAAAGCCTCCTTACAATACGTTGGTCGTTATTTCAAATTGCAGTTGGGAAATGTTAATTATCACTCTCTCAAATTGGTCATCAATGGTTTGGACTGGAGGTTGACAAAAAAGAATGAGAGAGAAGAAGAAAGAGAATGTGTCTGTGAGTGAGCGTGCTGAAGTGAGAACGAAGAATGAAGGTTTATTGACGGGAAATTTCAACATAAAAAGTGGAAAATGAAAATGTATAGAGAAAAGGCTAGGTAGAGGACTCTACTCCCCCCAACTCTCTTCTTTACTCTCTATTTCCCTATCTATCTAAATCAGTGGTTTCGAAACATTGAAAACTCAAGGACCCCTTATATGAAAAAAACTTTTCTAGAGGATCCCTATTTTCAGCATTTGGTTTTTAGACTAATTAATGAACTACAATAAAAAGCAACTTCTGACATTCATAAGTCATATTCATTCAAAATGGATAACATTTATTCGTATTCTGTGATATGGTTCAAGTCTGGGTACAATAATTTTTTTTTTTTTTCCAATAGCTATGCGATGGATGATGTTGATTCCCAGGCACAAGATTCGCAAAGTCAGATTCAGAAGGAACACTGCTGTGGGACCCCTGGGCATTATTTGATGGACCCACAGTGATCCACGGACCCCTGTTTCGAAATCGCTGATATAGATAAATGAACAATAAATTCTAGTAGGAATACAAATGAGAGAGAGAAAGTTTAACAAAGAAGGAAGAAACTGTCATAAAATAAATATAGAAAAAGAGAATGCTCAAACAAGTTGATTTTGCAAACCGTTGCTAGAATAGTGAGGTCGATACTCACTGGGTGGTCTACAATCAGAGGTCTATGGCATACTAGGCATAACTTATTTCTGTTCCAATTGACGATTATTACTCCAACATTTGTATTGTATATATAATACATGAAAAATTACAATATATATATATATATATATATATATATATATATATATATATATATATATATATATATATTGGGGACAATAGTATCTATTTATTAGAATGAAAAAAAGCCCCTGCGTATTCATAACGTATATTTTCATAGATATGTGAGACTTGTCAGTTTGGTTCTGTCGATAAGAGAGACGGCTACTAATTACTTGGTCATGATTTGAAATGTTATAAATAGGGGAATGTTAATTTCGTAAATTTATTCATCTAATAGAATGGAATAAACCCTTAAATATTTCTGACGTACAATTTCGAAGATACATTTTCGAAGATATGCTAGACTTGTTAATATTGATCCGATGGTAAGGGAGCTGCCTACCGAACAGCTGGTCCAGATTTCAAAAAAGGGGATTTAATTTTATATATCTGTTTGGTTTAACATGAATAGTTTGCTCCCTCAAAATATTTTAGGATTGTTCTTGCTCTCGGTGCGGTAGAAAAAAGTCAACCCTAGACTTGTACTGCAGTTTGATAAAAGCAATACTGCTGGATTCAAATGACTTCAGTCAATTAACATTCGTTGTCTAATTGATAGACTGATCAATGGAAAGAGTAAAGGAATGAGGCGTATATGTTAATTATGAGAGAGAGAGAGAGAGAGAGAGACAGACAGACAGACAGACAGACAGAGACAGAGACCGCGGGTACAGACGATGGAGAATAGAATGGAGACAGGATGGAAATTTGGGGGCGCAGGCAAAACCCTCGAGGACAGAACTTCCTCACTTATGCAAAACTGGACAAAATCCCCAAGAACTGAGAAAAAAAAAACAGTGGTGGCAGTATAAATCCTTTTTACCCCGTCTCATATTCTGAGTATTTACTTCCACATCTTTTTTCTTTATGAACGATTCGCGCAAATACTGTCACTGTATTAAAAACAAAATTGCACCCTAATACAGCTATGCCCGATTGCACCTCGTGCATATTTGAAAGCCTGAATTTTTCGTCTTTCAACTGATAAATTTTGTGGCCCCAAATTACCAATTGGTATAATAGTGACCGCCGAACACAAAAGATGAACATTTTGACGCATTGCAAGATTAGAGATAAACAAAACAAAATAAAAAAAACTGATATCATAAGATATGGTCCTATTTATTTCTTTTCTAATACTAAAATTTATTCTTCGGAGAACTTTCCACTTTTTTTTTAACAACTATTTATCATTCATTTCGTTTATACGACACTCACTTTTATCTTTTAGCTTACGTGAAAAAAGTGAGAGGTACTTTGAGAAGAATAAAAGAATAAAAGTGAGTGTCTTATAAATGAAATAAACAAGAAATGTTCGTTAAAAGTAGAAAAAGTGCCCCGAAGAATAAAAGTGTGTGTCGTATAAGAGAGATACACAAAAACCAACAGTGTATAGTATCATAATATTTGGATGCGCCAAAATTTAAAAAAAAGCTTCGAATTTTATATATTTAGAATATGAGGCCAGGTAGAAAAATTTAAACTGTTACCAGTGAATTAAGTTATGATTTTTGTATATTGCATTAGATCTATGAATGATGCTATTTCATTTAAAATTTCATTTAGTTGGTCATTTTTGCCTTTGAAAACCAACCGAGGCTGAAATGTCCGGGGTCGTAACGTCTGCGACCGAAAAGTCCTACAACCGTTATCAATCACTGGAATTTGGAGGTTTTGACTATAAGCGATGTTGGTGGGGGTGGGGTGTCCATGGAGTTTTTATTTTTATTTTCGTGGGAGTTTTATCTCCAGAGGTTTTGTCCTAGTACCGGAAAATGGGACTAGACAGAAGCAGAGAGAAGAAAGAATAGAAGCTAGGAGAGAAATAGAAAAAAAAGAGAAATGAAAAAGCGAGACTTAATCAAAAGATATAGAGAGGTAGGAGAGAGAGAAAGAGAAGTTGAAATAGAAGAGGAATAACACGACAGAATTAGTTCGGGAGACTGGAGAGATGGGGGTGGGTAACAAATCCAGAACAGGTGAGAGAAATTAACAGGGATTGAGAAGACAGAAAAAAAAATCAAGCTCAAGTCTTTAAGTTGACCAATCAAATAGCTAATCTACCTTTTTTATTTTCCATTTGCCGCAGCAGAGAATTTTTTTTCCCCAATTTACAGGCGACCTTTATTTGATTTATGCTCTCCAAGATCTCCGTTTGTAATCCTTACTCTAATGGGTTCTCCCAACCACCACAACAAACCATGTCTCCTCAAAAAAGCACTCCAAGTAACGGATTTTCTTCTCTTCAAGACCTAATTAAATTCGCAGGGATGCCACCGGCACCTCTAAACGGGGAGACGAAAATATGCGACCTTTCCATGAACTGACCTCATAATATCAGATTTTGAGTGTTCGGCCGGCCGAAGCTATCCGACTACGGCGCCTATTCATTTATGACCACAGCATGTATGGCACTTGTAAATTCGCACAACACATCGAAATGTCACATCCGCGCACGTCGAGTTGGTGTGCACGTGAAGGGCGTGAAGTTGATACAATAGGGTTGGAACGGGGAACGAGATAGAAATAATTGCGGGAAAGATATCATTGCCCGAGTTAAAAAAAAAAAAACAACAAAAAACAGCGGTTGCCAGGAGTAGGGTTTCATATAATGACATGGAAATAGATAGATCTTGTTTTGACAATTTGCCTAAATAAATGTATCTATCCACCTATCTATGAGAGTACACCAGTAAGTTAGTAGCCTAATGATGAGAAGAGCATTATTATGCATGAAAACCATTTTTCAACATAATATTCTTCCTTGTCAATGCACTCAATTCATTGATGAATATTAATCACATAGATCGAACATCGCCCACTGAAAATTTCAGATCAAAATACGGCTGATAATTTCGATTTGAGATGGTAGCGCAGCTATCCGAATAAGGATTTTCAGACACAGAAAGTCTCACCCACCTAAGAGGTGGGTGCAACCCGTTAGCACTGCCCCTTCCCCAGTCGAAGCAGATCAATCTGTTCAGTTTCTAGTTATTCGATGTTTCCCGTGTCTCGCCAGATATTTCATTCATCTCTTTGAACTCACTCCAGCCGGAAATATAGAATCTCATTTCATATCGATTTTCCCCCCATCTCAATGCAAGTTATCTGGCGTCTAAAATTCCCCGTACTTCTGGGTAGCCCCCGTTGATACCTTATCTTATCACTTCCTGTTCGGACTTCCAAGTGACCGGAAGTCATCACAAAAAAATCCATTGTGATCAGTTTGTTCTCCGTTTTTGTATGTCAAGATGCCGTGTAAGGGCGGAGACACGAAGTGTAGGGTCGTGGTAGGGGGCGTATTCAAATTAATTTAAATGACCCCCAACCACCATCCAAAACCGACAACTCCCAACACCACTGCCACCGCTACTGCCACCGCCACTGCCGCCATCGTGACCAGTGGACGGATAGTCTGCGGAAGTGACCGGCGCTTGCAACGGTAAACGGACACCACAGTATTTTACTGGAAGTGAGATATGAAATGAAGGCGCCATCTTAAGATTTCAACTGGGTTTTTGTGCCCATTCCATATGTGTTTTTTTTTGTTTTTTTTTGTATGGTATTGTTTTGTAATTGCATTTTTTTTTTGCTTGTTTTTTGAATCACTGGGTGCGTGAGAGAAAAAGAAAAACTGACCGATATATTAAGTGACCATTAAAATTTCCCACTTCCTCTTTATATACACATATATATATATATATATATATATATATATGTATATATATGTTTGTGTGTGTACATATTACTTAATAAAGACGTAAAATGCCTACATATATATATGAGTGTGTAGGTGTATGTGTTTCTACGCTAGTGGGTGTTTGCGTGTGCGTATGTGTGTGTGCTTGTGCACGTATACGAAGTGTGACCCAAAAGTTCGGGGAATTTAAACCGCTCGCACGAACCGAAAATATTTTGGTCTTTTGCCTCAATTTTTTTTATGAACCAAACAAGACCATTTCTACTGTTGTGAGTTTGATCCTCATTGAGTGGGCAAGACTCTTTGGCATACCAATCTGAGACTGGGAAAACTAATAGAACGCCTTGTGATGAATATTCATTCATTAATCAATATAAATGATGATAAATTGGAAATAAAACACAGACATACATTGTATGTACGTGTGTGTGTAAGTGATATAAATAACATTTGTTATACATTTCACATCGACATAGTCTCCCCGGCGCGTACACGCTTATGCACATGCGCAATGGGAAGATGGTCATCGGCGGGGAGGAAGGGGTCCTCAAAATGAGGCGCACGTAATTCTAATTGGCCCGGTCTCTCAGTGCAAGACACTTGGTCTGATTGCTGACCACCAACAACAGCTTACAAGTCCGGAGACTGGCCTCAAGGGTCAGAGTTTTCCACTTGTTGGTCAGGGCAGCGAGGGTCAACTGGAATGTCCGTGTATAATTAGCGGGAACCGGAAGCTACGGCGACAACAGGATGTTATGGTTGGACATTGACAGACTAAGATTGAGTGAGAGAAAGACGGAGGAAGAGGGAAAGAGAAAGGATGGAGAAAGAAGAAAAATAAGGTACAGAGAGAGAGAGAGAGGAAGAGAGATAGAGAGAAAGAGATAGAGAGAGAGAGAGAAGTGAAAGGGGGAAGGAGAGAGAGAGGAGTGAAAGGGGGAAGGAGAGAGAGAGGGGGGAGTAGGAACTGAAAGTTGAAAAAAGTAGAATACAGAAAACGTAGAGAGTTGATAAAGATAACAGAAATAAAGAAGAGAAAAATGATATTGAGAGTGAATGAATAAAGAGATGTGGAGAGTGAACATGGTGAAAGAAAAAGGATGGAAAAGATGCCAAGAGAGGGAGGGAGAGAGAGAGAGAGAGAGAATGGGGGGGGTATCAATAAATTGAGATGGAAAGAGAAATGAGAAAATAATCTGAGGAGAAAAAGAAATAGTTTACTGGATTGGGGGAAAGAGGGGGTGGTTACTGAATTGAGAAAGGGAGGGAGAAAGAAAGAGAAAAAAAAACAGAGGAAGAAGTTTCTGAATTGAGGAAACGAGGAAAGAAGATTATGGAGAATAATCAGAGGTGAAAGATAGAGATGTTACTGAATTGAGAGATAGATAGATAGATAGATAGATGGATAGAGTGAGTGAGCAGGCGAGAGGAAGAGAAAGAAGGAGAGGAAGATGAAAAGAAAAATCAGAGTAAGACAGAGTTACTGAAGTGAGAAAAATCGAGATTTGAGAAAGGGAAGAAGAAAGAGAGAGAATGAATGAAAGAGATAAATGGAAATATCTCTTTCGAAATTGGCAAAAAAAAAGACTGCAGAAAAAATGAACAGGTTACGAAATGGTTAGCAGGTTGAGTCGACTGGAAAAGAATTAAGTAGGTTTAGTTGCGTATAGTTTATAAAACCTACGCCGACTTAAATGGTACCGTTAGTCTCTCTTGTGTTCATCTCTCAGAGCAGCATACATATGTTCATGAGCATTTATATATTTATTTATTATAGATATAAGTATGTGTAAAGGGTCGTTTTCAAGAGCACGTCAGTCTCCCTAAGCACCTATTCCATTTAAGTGCATCGGTGTCCATTGACAATGGTCCAATTTACAGACGTGAGACCTCTTATCAGTACGTTTGACATTGTCTGCTGACGTAAAACATACCCAGGTCATTCAGTACACTTATTTTTCGTCTGCGTGAGTGCATCTATTACGGTTCGTTCGCAAGGTCTTGTGGTGATGCTGAAAGATGCAGCTCGCTGGCCATTATTAGTGAAATGAGTTCAATGCTCACAGGGTGCCCCAAAACTTGCAGTCTTGTTTCGTGCCGAGCTAAATTTTGTAAATATCGATAATGAAAGATGAACTGCTGGACCATCTATTGTGGCTGACTGTAAATACAGAAATATGTGTTGTGATCTCTTCCCTAATTGAGACCTGAATTCTGGGTTTCCGTTCGTTCCGCAAAAATGTAATGATTTGGATTTTTCCTTCCCATGATGAGAAATTCTTTGTTTTAACTCTGTAGGATTTGCTCAAAAGTGTAAAAAAATACCCATTAAAAATCAAGTTGCCCTTAACCCCTCAAAAAACCTCTCCATTTCCCATTTCTAACTATAAACGAAATATTGAAATATATCATTAAATAAAGGTATATATTTGTCTGCACACACACGTGTATATATATATATATATATATATATATATATATATATATATATATATATATATATATATATATATATGTAAACTTTCACCATGACCACAATTGGAAATATGCACTGATTCGAGCGTCAAAGATTCATGTTGCACTTGCTATGTCTCAGAGAAAAAAAAATGAAAACATAAAAGGGTTTCTGTTTGTAGCTCATTGAAGATTAGCGGATGCGACAGACACTCTATGAAGCCCAGAGAGCGCTCTGGCCTAAATATAACGATCCAAACAATAGAGATAAGGATGTCATTAATCCGACTAATTCATAGAATAGGAAAAATGCAAATCCATTTGGTATAGAGAAGTTATTCTTGAGTAAAGATGGAGAAAAAATTACGTCGTACCTAAGCATCATAGTGTTAGAGAGACGTAACAAATAAACATTATTTTGCTCTTTTTCAATCTTTTGTTTTGCTTTTTGTTCATACAATAGTCTACCCGTTGGGTCCCCGCTGGATAGGTGATCTACCATAAAGTCACAGACACTGAAGTCACAATCTAGGTTGCGTACTGTGCCACCTACGAAACAACCAGGCAAATGAAGCCAGATGACCCCAAGTTACAGACCAAAAAAGTGTTTTTTAAATCCACTCCAATTTGTACTAATCAAGTAATGTAATCTTTTTTATTGGTAAATTTGAATGAAAGAAGTTGATTCTGTGATTCAATTATTTCGTTTTGTTTTGCTCTGAAAGGAAAGTTAGTTATTTTTTTGTCCTTTTCTTTCGTTTCAATAAAAATTCATTTATAAGATATGTTTTATGTTTTGTAATTCATGTGTGTGTGCATCCTGTTCAAAAAATCTAATTAAGATTCGAAAAAAAATGTGTTCTTTTCATCTTCGCCAAATACGTACACCAGATATAATGGAACCAACTCATTGAAACTGTCTCAGTCGATGAAACACCTTACAACAATTTGAAAACAAAAAAATACTACTTTGCTCGACTAGTAAAACTTGAATTAAGATATCACTTACATCATTGAAAATCAATAGGCTTTTCACTCAACTTTATCGAGCGAGTATCTCTCTTTCCTTTCCAAAACAAGACAAACGGAAACAAACCATAAAACAACGATTCAAATTTACTAATAAAAATATTCCTTTATTTTTTTTTTAGTGTCGATTAAATTGAGATATCACTTATCTTATTTAGGAAAAAAGCGTCTTTTTTCGGTCTCTGACTTTTCGGTCCATGTCCAGTTACGTTTCGTAAGTGGTACTACGTACTGCTTACATTGTGACATTCTGGCTTGTAACTTTATGGTCGAGATTTGCTGGATAAACGTAGTGATATAATCAAGGTGAAACGATTTCTGGTGTGCAAATAATCAGAGAGTGGGAAAAGAAGATATAATGGATATAAGTATGTATATCTATCTGAGAAGAAAGAAAGAAACCCACTATTGTCATTTCCTCCAATCTCGAAACAAAGTGAGCAAAATAAGTGCTTTGATCTGATCTCCAAAGATCATTCGCTGCTAATCCTCTTAGGCGACGATAGCAAGGATAATCCGACCACAATATTTACCACTTAGAAAACGGGAAAGGAAGAAAAGCAACTTTCGTCGTTCCGTCTAACGAGGATACGAAGTGAACAGGAAGAAGCGTTTTCATCTGATCTCCCACAATTAGATCTCCCACTGTTAATCCCCTTAGGGTATAACTGCAATATTGTGAACATGATAAACGATTCTGTTTGAAGCTCTTTTAAGACCGATGGAATAGACACCGATGGAAAGACCAAATAGTTGCGTAGGTCGAAGCATAGTGATTGGAACAATAGCGATAAGGACAGCATTCCGAATAATCCATAGTATAGGAAAGATGGATTTCAATTCGGTACATTACAGTCGTTCATGAGAAAAAATGAAGAAAGGTGACACTGAACCATAACACCAGGAAAGTTGTATTAGAGGGAAAAGTTAACAAATAAACATGTTTATTCTTAAAAGAAACAAACAAATAGAGAATGACATCTTCAACAGAAGACGAGACATTTGAGAAAAATGGTATATATTAAAAAAACTTTCCAATACACCACAGAAAAATACAAGGAAGATGTACTTTTGTCTAATGCTCTAAGATGAAATATTCTTCTCATTTGAATTTCGGCACTAGTGCCCATTGGAATGATATGGATCCTTATCTATGCTCACTATCCCATTAACAAAAAAAATGTCTCGTCACTAACCAGTCAGATAGTTGATGAGTAGGCTTTTGGGTAAAACATTCTCATTTAACAACCTCATCGCCCAGGCAGTGGTAAAAGTAGTTTTTTTTAAGCTGTTACATCCATTATCAACCTTGACAGTGAACAGTCAAAATTCAAGATGAAAATAATACCAGTCGAAATTGGAACTCGAATTACCGGCTTCGTTTTCTCTGTCGGGAACCGTTTCGCCACAATACACTTTTAGAATTAAGCGCATATCGTCCATGGTTGAAAAATAATATATTTAAAAACAAAAAGTAAAAAGAACAATTCAGTTAAGCGTCGCGAAGCAAGGGGTGTGAATGCGGTTACTTGGTGCAAAAGTTTTGAAAGCTTTTGTCCTTTGCCATAATGTTCCCTTCTGGTCATTGTTTTCTCCGTTGAACTTTCTTTCAGGGTTCATATATTCTGAGTTTGATTCCGTGGAATGTCTGACGGGTTTTGTATTAATAACGTCAACGAAGGGCGTCATTAAAATGGGCTTCTGCAAAATAAGCAGTGAGCGTTTAACAATGCATTAAGTATGTTTTCTTCACCCATTACAATAATCGTGGTTAATGCAAATCTTCCCAGCGCCATCTTTTCTTCAATGTCAAGAAAATCTTAAAAATGTCTTTGAAGCTTATTCGGCTCTGTATTTACCTTTGCCAGGTAAGTTGGGGGTATATGTACAGATATATCTTGATGACCACGGTTAACTCAGTCAAATGTTTTCCGTACTATTCAAAGCTGCTCTTTTAAAAGTCTTATTTTTCAGCTTATACTAAGTTAAATTTTTCAGCTTATACTAAGTTAAATTAGTGTGTACAGCAACATACGGTTGAGGTGTTGTTCGTGTAAGACGTATTCTCTGGGATACGAGTTCAAGTCTCGCCAGCAGCTACTTCCTTATTCAGATTTATACGACTTACGTTAATGGTTGGAGGGTATTCGACCTAGAGGGTTACGATAAAAGCAGCAATAATAAAAATACAACTAGTCAGAGTTAAGAATAAAAAAACTTCATCAAAGAATCCAGATAACTGATAAAATGTGGAACAAAGCCCGAATATGATTACACCATGTGAGGAATAGACCAGTTTTGCTTGGCTATTTTACAAGAATAAGAAAATACTAACGATTGAGTGGTACTCAAATTCCAGGGTAGAAAAGATCTACCCACCAGATCTTTCCAAACGGTTCGCATTGGCGACACACTTTTTAAAAATATTTTCCTACCATACAATACTTGAGTTTGGGCCAAGCCAAATATATAATGTCATCCCAGCAGCTCAACTGACTAAGAAAAAGTATCCTTTGAAAGATATACATACTCATATTTTATTTCGCGACACCTAGGCAACATACCGAATTGTCGCGACGCACAGTTTGGGAAGCTCTTTTTACGCTTTAACCTGGATTATTGGTGCCATAAACAGAACATATTACTGGAAGAACTCGTAGAGTATGGCACGTGATATCAATGTCAAACTCACCAGCGAAATCTAGCTAGTACCCTCCCAATACATACATTGGTACTATTACCCTGTAAGTAAAGTAAATCTTACAAGTACACATATGTACTGACTGCAGAAAGATGTAAGATTGCGCCAGTGACGTAGCAAAGGTTCTCAGTGCCTTGGGCTAAAGACAGCACCCAGTAGAAAAAAAAGCACCTGGGATGGGTGACAGTAGCGATATATCCCAGGGCGGGGAGTGTAATGATCCATTAACAGACTTTATACGCCAGAGGAAATTTTGCGCCCCTTCACACCTGCACCTATAGGGAAATTGCCCCTTCTTACCCACTCTCTTGCTACACCCCTCTGGATGGTGCCTCTCTAGAATCTGAAGTGGATAGACTAAGCCTGCGTGGAAAAACATCATTCTAAATGCTGACGAGAACATGCTCGAATTCCGACAGCAGAGGCGAATAGGCAACTATCCCGGCTACCGTGGAGGTCAAAGACCCACAGATATGTAGAGGTTGGGAAGACATGAAGCGACCAAGATAGATAAATAAGCTTAAACAGATAAATTTGAACGGGCTGATATATATATATATATATATATATATATAGATAGATAGATAGATAGATAGATAGATAGATAGATAGATCTGAACAGGCTAGGATCGATTGATCCGTGTTGGGGAGAAAGAAAGTTTGAGGCAAAAAGATCCAAGTCCCGAAGAGCTTAAATGCCTGGCATTGGGCGCCAGAATCAAGAAGCTGGTTTATGGCGTTAGGGCGTGGAGTGAGATGCGGCAACCGACATTAACCACCCTCAATCACGTCTCTCTCTCCCCTATTTTTTTTTCTTTGTCTTTACCCTTTCCCGACTATCCCTACCCCACACTCTGTTTAACAATTACGGCGGCCATGTCAGTTTCAGTTGCGCGTCATTTGCCAAGTCATCTGCCTCAAACCCCTTTCTTCGACCCCTTTTTTTTTCCTCTGTTATTTTTAGACAATTTTGTAGGCCTTTCCCTGACTTCTTTTTGTTCTTGGTTTCTTCCTGGCTTTTCCTCTCGACGGCGCCACTCTCTCTTCAAGCTGTCGAGGCCACCAGCACCATCGCCACCGCTGCCGCCCACACATACGCGGCCCGCTTAGTACCCCCCCCCCTGTAACTGTATACCGGAACTCTAATTGCTTAGTATATTTGCAACGTTCTTTTTATCCGTTTGGTAACACTTCTTGCCGCCTCGCCATCTGTGAAGGGATTACAGATTTTGGCCCCAGCTGGGAAGATTGCGGAAGCTGTAGTGGTCGTCAATATGATGACGTTGCAGAAATGACACCGTAGAGAAGTGAAAGTAAACCCGAAAGACATGGATTCCTAACACGTTAGCACTGCTCCATTGCACTTAACGGAGCAGGTCGAGACTTGTCCTGACGCTTTCGTGGCGGAGGTTGCTTTAGTTGCTTAGCTAACCAGAGCCGCATCGGCTGGAGCCATTTTTTGGATGGATGGTTCTATTTTCCCCTCGTTAAGTTCGACCTTGTGTCATATTTTGCTGTGGTGGGACAGTGAATAAATACCCCATTGGACTATTACGATAATAAATAATGTTATTCTGCTTTTCTGTTTTTACTTCCATCACACTTCCGCACCTTGGAACAGGAGTGTAGTGATTGTCCGATCCCCGTTACCCCTGAGCAGAAATCAATTGCGCTTTCTGACCGAGAAACTTACACGATAATATCTAACGGAAAAGAAGTTGAACTTGCGAGGAAGGAAAACGGAAAGGGTGCAATCGGGGAAAGGTAGGATGCAAGAAAGCTAGAGAAAAAATAAGAAAACTAGGTGAAATAGAAAATTGAATATATATATATATATATATATATATATATATATATATATATATATATATGGTTACAGAAGGGATGGCGACGAAAGAAATACATTGAGGGACAGGCTTGCTGACTGGATAGAGTTATACAATGAGCGAAAAATTGAAAGACAGTGATGAAAAGGCGGGTGGGAATTTATGTAAATCTTAACAATTGCAATGCGCTGAAATTCTTTAGGAAAAGATGGAGGAAAAAAAGGTATGTGCGTTCTTCGTTCTTTTTCCACGCATGAACTAATCCATGTTTGTATAACATCTAGATGAAAAATTGGACAGCCAACCGAGATAAGAAGGGATAAGGGAGAGAACGAGAGGATTTCAGTTTGTGTAAGTCACCAGCCGGGTCACAATCTGAGACCCAACCAGGCAAGTTAGAGAGAGAGAGAGAGAGAGAGAGACGGGGGGGGGGTGAGAGGTAGGGTTTTCACATATTCTGACGATAGAACACTTTCCCTAACATTATTCTTTATATAGATGAAGTGAAATATACTTCTATGCATACATATATATATGCTGGGCTTCCTTATTTACTAGTCTTGTCACAAGGACAAAATGTGATTTAAGGTCGTTTTAAAAGTGGGAATGTAGGATCACCCCCCCTCCCCAAATTGTTCCTGTCCCTGCGACCAAAGTTGCTAAAGCGTCAGAACCAGCCCGACCTATTCCTCTTCGTGCAATAGGACAGTGCCGCCCTGAGACAAACTGCTTCTCCGCGACTGGGCCTCGTGATAATCGGGTCTTTGACCTCCATGGTAGCCTGGCACTGCGCTTAGCAATGCCGAGCCTCAGCAGCCCCCATTGTCTACGGCATCGCATCTGCGCACTCGGTCTGAACATGGCCATCAAACCTGTCTCCGGCCCATTGGATGTCTAATGTCAGTACCTACACCTTGGGTAATTCAATGTTGCAGATACTACACTTTGAGCGGAATTGCTTTCCCCACGAATGCACCGAGTAATTTGGTTGTTAGGGAAGTCCCATAATATGGTCATATCTTATGCTTCTGTGACTGGTTCAGGCCGCTGTTCGCACCTGATCTTTGCTTATTTATAGACGTTCCAGTATAGGTACTGTCCATTTCTCTCGTGTCTCACCTCACATTCATTTGCAACAGGGACCGAGCACCATGCTACGATGTGGTCAATTATTATTATTAATAATTTAGAATCTTGCTATCATTGTCAACATATATATATATTCATTGACAATTGAAACGTTGTTTTCACAACAGTATGTGCATGAACAAATTCAAAATGCCCAAACTGTCCAGCAGATTAGAAATTTCCGCGAGCTTCAGTAATCCTGCAGTGCATATATTCTCTTTTTCTTCTGAGATCACTTCCTGAAGCTGCTTCGAGTGAACTGTGGTGGAGAAAGTCGGTGATCTATCTGACCAACCCATAAGTAATGTTCGAATCAAGAGTCAGAAAAAAATATCTAAAAAAAATAATGATTAATAAATAAGTTGTTTATTTATATACATTACGTCACTATCAATAACCTCTTCCAAATGATTCATGTTCAAATTTTCGTAATATTTCGTTGTTTTCGTAAAAGTCTTTTGTTTTGGATGTAAAGAATGTAGAGAGGATATTTTCTGTCTTTTCATGTGTTTCGAGATCTATTTCATCAAGTTGGTTCTGTAAACTCTGGAATGCGAGGTTATCAGATGGAACAATATCTGGAAAATAAGGAAGGGGTGGAATCTTTTCCAGCCAACAGGTGTTCCAGCATAAGACCTTCAATGTTTTCAGATATGATCTTGGCCGTGCATTATTACGATAGAACACCTGTTGATGGCGCACCTCTTAAGATGAAATCATTTCTAAGCTTTTCAAAGCATATTCGGCAATTTTTTTTCGTTTAAGAAATCTATCCCAAGAACATGATGAGTATTTCGGCTTGTTATCGTAGTGTTTTTGCTTTTCCTGAACATTAAGAACTGCATAATAGAAAAAAAGGTGAGCCTAAGCATACCATGTATTTCAAGCCTACGACATCAATCACAGCAAAAGCTCGACCTTTGACATCGAGGCAGGCAGACATAGAAGAAAATTTTTTGGGGGGGGTCTGGGGGAAATGCAAAATGGCAATTATTTCTTTACTTTTCTCTATATCAAATAGTGGAACAGACCTATACGAATGTAGGTCTTTCTTAAAATCGAGGAGACGTAAAGCGAACCCTCGATAAGTGAAAGCTACCTGTTAGTCGAAAACGACGCCTTTTTTCTTCCAGTTTCAATGTTAGAATAATGCTGATATGACAGTTATCACAGCATAATCAAAACCGATCTTTTTGGAATAGAGTTAATTAAAACTAAACACTCTTAATGCCATCTAACGACAAAAACAATTAACTTTTCGGGTAACCAAATATTTCATTGCTTTTATCTCTTTCCCACACTCTTATTCCCCAGAATTTAGTTCCTTGTAATCTATTTTCAATTACTCCCCCTCCTCCATTCTTCGCTCACATCTTTTTTTTTCTTTCTTTCCTTCCTTCATTTCTTCCTTCCATTTTCCCGCCCCCATTATTTTTGCTTAATTCTTTCTCTTTTTTTTTTCTTTCTTTTTTTGGGGGGGGGGGGCACTCAACATTTTGGCTGCTTCCTCGTTCGTTCCTTTCCGCCTTATTTCTTTCAAACCTTTCTTTACGTCTTTTTTCTTTTCACCAGTATTCCTTTGTTTCAACATTTCTTTGACGTTTTAAGATGTTATCGCACAAATAAGGGCAAAGAAAATGTTGTATGACTAAGGGTTGAAAGTCTCAGACTCCGATGGTATAATAAACAATGAGGAATCACTTACATTGCCTGAACGGAATGGTGTGGTTCTCCTGGATGAAAATGGATAAAATGGAGGCTGAGATATTTTGGCTTTTCTGTAAATACAGCAGACCTTCAGTTCGCCAGGAAAGAGATCGGGGAACAGTAACGGCCGACAAAATAGATTGTTGTCGTTGTTTTTTTTCTTTTCCAACAACCAGTATTGAATTATTTCCATTAAATAAATAAAAGAAAACAAATATACATTTAGAATCTCGAGATGAAATTGGAGGAAAGGGAAAATTTGGAAAGTAATTCTGGAAAAAAAGAGAAGAGAGAGGGGGGAAGGGGTGGAGAAGAAGAAAAAAGAAGAAAGAAAGTGAAAAAGAAAGAGAAAGTGAGAAAGACAAATAGAAACAGGGGAAGAGAAAGGAAGAAAGAGAGAGAAATAAGGGGAAAATGGAAAAAGGAAGATATATATATATATATATATATATATATATATATATATATATATATATATATATATATATATAAAGAGAGAGGGAGAGAAAGAGAGAGAGAGGGGGGAGAAGAGGGTGAGTGAATGAAATTGAAGTAGAGAAAGATAGCAAGCGAGAGAAAAAGAGAGGCAGAATCCATGGAAAATAAATGGAGACTCCCAGCCCGGGACATTAATTATGTGATTAAAAGGATATCAGGCGAGAACCAGAGTTCTAGAAAATAAGAAGGATAAGATACTCTGAGATTTTGTTATCCAGTCCGATCACCAAATACAAGCGAAAAGGCAGGATCTGATTATCGTGAAGAAGGATGAAAAGACATTTAAGGTAGTGGATGTAGCTTTACTAGCGAGCCAGAGGGTGAAGATGGGAGGGGGCAATAAATTAGAGAAATACTAGGACATCGCCCAACAACTGACTAATACCGTGTTACATGAAAGTTAGGATCGTGGAACTGTAGCAAAAACACTAGAATTGAGATTGAATAAATTAGATATTCTAGGAAGAACTGAGACTGTCCAGACCACAGTGATTATGGGGTCTGCGATAATATTATTATTATTATTATTATTATATTTTTCCTTTAGATGTCTAGTAGTATCCGTTGCACTCTGAGTCTCGGCTAGAAACTTAGGACAGCCATCGATTTCATAACTTAATTGGCATTGGCAGTTTTTTGTTATCCTTTATTTCATGCGTGCAAAAGAAGTGTCAACGCAGGAAAAATACAAGAGGCTACACAACAAACTGTAAATAGGCGTATAACAGGAAATATTTACACGGACAGTGCTTTGCGAAGGATATGGGCGGTGCCTGTGAGGACAATTTTCTGTATCTCTTTAGATGCATGGGTTTCATTGTCTTCTACCGGAATATTTGTCGGCACCGTTTTTTTTATGACCACCACGGGCTCCCCTAATATCAGGTATTATTATTATTATTATTATTATTATTATTATCTGGCTTTATTCGTGTGGTCTAATACTTCTCTTACTCAATATTTAGACTTCAGCGTTGTGGGGAGGTGATAATGAATGAATGGCTAAGTGAAGGTTGAGTCTCTTTTGCTTCCATTCAAGCGTAAGCACCCCTTTCAATTCTACCCTCGTTCTTCACTGCAAAGAAATGTGGAGGGAGAAGGTTGAAAGATATTAGTCGAACGAGAAATAATCAGAAAGCGTAACCGTCGTACATTCAAACAAGCAGGATGATGGTATTCAGAATATTTTAATGTGTATGTATCTCTTTATGTCTGCTCGTATCAGCAAACTTCTTCTTGCCACAATCAAACGAGAAACATTTTTACTTTATAAGTATGAATATTTACAAGAAAAAGCTTTTCCTTTCGCACGCGAGTTTCCTGTTAAAAGTGGAAATATCATACCTTGACGCCCCCGAAAACATCTATTTAGTCACCTTACGCTAAAGGGGGTCCCAGAAGTGTCTGTGTCCGGTGGTTACAATCGAAAAGAACTGTTTACAAAGTTCATAATTTTTTTACACTCAATGACCCAGTCACTTGTCTATCTGTTTATTTATATGTCCTTTGTACGCCACTTAATATGCATGACGTCACAGACGATATTAATGTTTACAGTTCAAGTTGTATCATATCAAAACGAGGCCTTAATGGGAATTATTTTAAATGCACTAAACTTCAAGTGTTTTGATGAACTGGTGCACTTTTACGTAGGTGCATCAATAAGTCTGTAGTCGAAGGATGAAAACAAAAAGCAATTACTCGACACGACAAATATTTTTTCAACATAATTTCCTTCTTTGTCAATTTACTTAATTCAATAATGAATATCATAGATCGAAGATCATACAAAAAGATTTCGGATCAAAATTCAGCTTTTAACTAGATGAAAATCAGGTTACGGACTTATCGACCCACCCTCCCAACTGCCCGGGTCTGGTGACTAACTTTTGTTTACAGAAAGAATCAATGTTAATTTGACTCAACTCTGGCTCAAGGCCACCAAGGGTCGATTTCCTGGCCGACGAGGAAACTTAATTCCTGCCATGAAATTTATAATCGAAAGCTAGGTTTTCAGACTGGTCCCATTGCAGACAGAAATATTTGCTACTAACCTGTCCGGGGAATCATCTAAATCTGGCACAAGGCTATGATTTTAGTGATAAATTTGTGACAGTACTCGTATAAGCTCTTTTCCCTAGTGATGAATTCAACGTTTGAATGCAAGCTTTAAGCAGGATCTGAACAATGATAGCAGACGACACACGTAAATCAACGGACGGCATCAACTCTTTCATATGTGCAATTTATCAAGTTTATCGCAAAGGTACGGCACAAGGTCAACTGAAAGTAGGGAGATTGTGTTAACCCAATCGTGAGGAGTGTCTGTCTTGCCTCAAAAATCAGCATTATAAATCCTGGATTTCACCAGAGCACGAACGTACCGGTAGAAAATACATCGTTATTTCAACCACAAGGCTAACCAATATCTACCGTTCATTCTCTACCATGTTTCATACATTTACATCAGATGACTGGTGGTTATCGCTGGAGAATGAGTGACAGCAAGTCTTCTAAAATCTCCAACTCCTATCTTAGCAATAACATGTTCTGGACAGTCTCAATTCTTCCAGTCTCTACTAATACAGTTTCGATGTTAGTGTCTTTGGTACCATTCCGAACACACAAAACTATCATTGGCACTACCAAAACCTTCATGTTCTACATTTTTCAAGTTCCCGGTGAGGTCCTGGTGATTTCCCTATTCTTGCCTTCTTCTGTCTTCACCCTGCAATTCGCTGTAACGGGCACGTTCACTATCTGGCCGATCAGTATTTTTTAAACTTTCCACAGCAGCTTATATTATTATATTAGAAGTATTCTGCGGACGAATTCTTTGACCTCATAGGGCTAACAGAAACATTGAAAACTGTCAGATCTGGCGATACATAGGTAGGCTCTCTCTAACTAAAAAACGTTGGCGTAAAAAAATCTTCTTACCCTTATTCCCCCAATTCGGTCATGTGGCAGGCTAAACAAAGTATTTAATGACATCACGTGATAACAAGACTAGACTGGTTCCTTATTCTATACCTTACGTACTTTTGAAAATGAATGAAGGATCAGTTTATTACTTGACATTAACTCCAAACTGATCCCACATTTTTTATGTCGTATGTATATGTTAAAGAAGTCATTCATCATTTGTTAACAATGAAAGTTTGATTTCTTCAAGTATTCTAATGTTAAGATGAATATTAATCACTTTTAGATTATAGTTAGCAAATAACCTGTTCACTTAATAATATACACAATATACGACATGAAATGCGGAATCAGTCTTGATGCAGATTAAATTTGAACACTCTACTTCTTATCGCCTTTAAACAGGATGAAAAAAAAAATGATCGTGTAAGAAATAAGGAAAAGATTAAGAGGAGAAAAAGATAAGATAAGCTTATCTGTTTATTTGTTTGTTTATTTTTTTGTTTTTATTCTCATTTTTTTTTTTTTTTTTGCTATTTGTAAAGAGAAAAGCTGAAAAAAAATGTCTGGGACGTGATTTGGTGATTAAGATACCGTTGAGGTCTCGTCTTTCAACAAGACAATCCTCGCTGATGACAGACAGATCTTTATAATTCCTTGTGCCATGTGACCTGCCATTCAACCCAATTGACAACCTCTGATTCCAGGGCGTTTTCCTTTTCACTTACAGTTCTTTCTGTGAGGTTTTCAGTTGTAGACCTGTGTCTGCATGGGAAGGTGGGGTTATTCTTGATAAGGGCGTTATCCGTTGCATTGTGGGTTTGGAGAAATAGAGATTGGGCACGATGAAAATAGCTAGTGAATCAGGAATCGAAAAGTTTTTGTTTCTGTATAAGCTTTACATTCATGGCTATTATTAATTAACCAGCAAAACCGAGATAACTAGACAATTTTAGTTCGCTTCCTCGCTTTCGCACGTGGTCCCATACTAAAAATGTCCTTTACCACATTCCGCCTCAGTGGGAAGGTATATAAATACCATTAGATAATTTGAGATGAGATTAGAAAAATATTAGTTTCAGATCTTATCAGAGGTCAGTTTATAAGTAGAGGAAGTAAATTACCGCAGCTTCCGGTTCTGGAGTGTATTAACCAATATTAACAATTATACGATTCGACGAACTACAGCGTACTACTTCAATTACCCAACTAAGAGTAAAGATACAACTTATGTCGGGATACCAATAGTTACTAAAAGTTATAAATCTACAATAGCTTGGGAACAATAAGGTTTGTATCTATAAAAAAAAATTTCTATTTAGTAAATCTGAGACGATGCCTTTTTTGCAAAACTGGTTTCGTGGATTTGAACAGGTTTGATTTTAAAGTCAGAGAAACGAAATGTTAAACCAGTCAAAATTACTTTCTGGCAAAGATTAAGACCCCAAGCGAATAGCATTTCACATATCTGTTTCGGGTAAGACAAGGCTGAGATTATTGACTCCGAACAACAAAAAAAAAGCAACTTTTTTTTGTGATAACGCTTTGTGGCGATGCTTGTTAATGATTGTGCCTGTAGAGGTCATAGTGTCAGTAGTTAAAGTAGGAAAGTAATTTGATACATTGATATATTCCTAACCCAGCTTGGTACGGTACGTGTGTGTGTGTAGGGTTAGGTGGGTCTTAGTCACTATCAAAATAACTTCATTAGTAATCATACTTACTACCCGTATTTTAGTATGGCATGAATCCAGTAACCTAGTCAGTATCAAACTCACTACATAAAAAAATGATATATTCTAAGCTTTCCATTAGTATGGAGCTTCGAGTAAAGATCAGACTCACTACTCTAGTAATGATGTTTGCTAAGCTTAGCTTAGCTTAGTCTGGCACAAGGCTACCGATTATTGTGATTATTTGCATCTCCATCCAGCGGGGAACAGACTGATTAGCTGATTAAGATAGAACTAGACTGTGAGATTAGCATGCCAATCATTACTCCAGGGTGAGGCGCCAACATTATTTGTCCAACCTTGCTTAATCTTGGTAGAAGACCATAGTATTTGGCAGCACAGAGAGCAAGAAACTCACTACACCAGCGAATCAGACCGCGCTACAGTGAATGGCTAATTAATTATGTGTTACATGCCTATTAACTAAGTTACATAGTGACATAAAAAGACAGTTGTAGAACCAAGTAAGAATGAACAAGCTAGACTCTCAGACCATTAGTTGGGCAGTGAATTGTCTTCAATCAGTGCCCTATTTCTGTGGCCTTGTGTCAGGCTAAGCTAGGTGTAGTATATGCTTTAGATCGCGTGGTGCAGTAGTTGGCAACTTAATCTTGAAGACAGATATGCTAGTGTAGCGAGTTCGATCCTCGCTAGGAATTTCACTACAGTAGTTTTTTTTTTTTTCCGTAATAATTTACTAAAATTAGTTTAATGCCATACACTGTGTGTATATATATTCTGGAACTAAAAAAGTCAAACAGAAGAAACATAGTCGTATTTGGCATGGCTCATTTCAGACTGGAACCTTAAAATTTGATAATATGAAGTCAAGTTAAAAACAGTAAACATCTTTATAGATACTTGTTAACACTGGTTAATACATGGCTGGCCTCAACCAAAAAAACTAAGATAAATATGTCATATAGTGAGTCTTTTAGACTAGTTACCTTGTCTTTGTTGTCTCCATCCCTACGTTTCGGCCGCTGGGCTCTCTGGCCTTCCTCAGATTATCTCAGAATGCCGAACATGACTCTCTATTTAACTCACGGGATATGCCATTGTCATTCCTAGACATATCATGTGCAGTAACCTTTCTAGAGAATTTCAGAACTTGTAACCATCAATTTTTCCTAGTATCACGCTGATCTCAACAGGTTCCCAGGGAGTTGCAAGTTCACTTCTACGGTCAAGTAGTGAGGAAATTCACACAAGTCCAGTACGATGAAACACAGAGTATGAGATTGATGGCGATGCTGCGCAACTCACCTTCACAGTTCTTCAATGTTATATGGTTGTAAATTCCCTATCAATTTGTTCTAATCTGTCAAAAATTACAACCGACTCTGTCAAATGTAAAGAGGGGGCGTTTTAATCTTGAACTGAAAGTACTTGTGCAATAACGAGCTTCACCGACCTGATATCAGAAATAGAAGTTTTGTAAAAGAGAATGGAGCTGATGGTCTGGAAATGGTTATTCCCGATGCCCGCCAAGCAGGATGGGGGAAAGAGAGAAAAGAAGAGAGTGACTTTGGAGAATGATGGCAATTCTTTTCCGATGCTGATCGACGAGAGAGAGAGAGAGAGAGAGAGAGAGAGAGAGAGAGAGAGAGAGAGAGAGAGAGAGAGAGAGAGAGAGGGGGAGGTGGGGATTTGAGAGCAATGATTAATTCCCAAATGCCGATCGAAATAAGAGGAGAGAGAGAAAGAGAAAAGAGAGATGGCAAGACAATTCAGAGAGGCCAAGAGTCGACACCTGGTTTTGCGCCAAAATATTTGTAAAGGAAACGTGTAAGGGTTCTTGCAAAATCCTGGCACGATCCAGACTATTCGAGCACGGGAACGTCAGATCCGAAATAAGTAACACTTTCCCACCAACCATTACCATAAATAAAAGAAAAGAGACGAAGAAAAGAAGAAACGTCAACAGGACTGCCAGTAATAAGCAAGGTTTTTTTTTTTTCTTCAAAGTCCTTATAAGAAACATCTGGAAAGGAAAAGAGAGATAGAAAAAAAGTGGAGAGATAAAGAGAAAAGAGTCAGTAATCCAACCCTGAACAGAGAGTGTTGCTGTCTGGCCGAAAAGGTCGCTGGGTTTACTTTATTCTCCTTTTCTTCTTTCTCTCTCTCTTTTTTAAATTTTTTTATTAAGACTTTTTCACTTCTACGATACTTATACACATAGTATATGTCATACACACATATATTGAGGGCTTGACTAAAAAAAAAAAAGTTAGAAATGAATAAATCTTAAAAAAAAAAAAAGAAGGTCGAGGGGTAAGAGGCTTATCTCTTAGCCGTTGGTGAACGAACGAGAAAAGATCTCAACGTAAGCTCAGAAGAGATAGCCTTCGTATGTTTCTGCGACCAGGCATCATTAGCATTGATGTCAGAAGGCGAACTAACCAACTGAAAAGACAAAAATAAGACAGGAGCCGTTTTGGGGGTAATCTTTCGAGGAATGATGACGTAGGTGAAACTATTTGTAAATCTCTCTCTCTCTCGCTCATTCGCTCTCTCTCTCTCTCTCTCTCTCTCTCTCTCTCTCTCTCTCTCTCTCTCTCTCTCTCTCTCTCTCTCCAGTGTACAGTGTCTGCTTGTATAGACGGTAGCTCGGACATTAGAAGAAATAAACTTGTACTTAGCACACGCGCATGCGCGTTTAATATACGTACTTCTCTGTATACACATTCATGAGTGGATATACGCGTGCATGAAGTTTATGCAGAAGTCACTAGCGCGTAACTTTTGCACAATGTTAGAAGTGTCTTTCGAATTTATTGGGCTCTTTAATGCTTTTGCAATCAGTCGTTCACAAGCCTCAGGAAACAGTCTAGAGCTAGGGAAACGGATTCCATATGAAGTTACGATGGTGCTTTCCAAATTGTCGCTATGTCTCGAAATTAAGAATCATTTTGTATATCTTTCAAAAGATAATTTGCTTGAGTCAGTAAGAAATGTTGCGATGACATTATATATTTGACTTGGCTAACAAAACTTGGGAAATGTGTTGCAAAGTATCTAATTTCTACAAAAGTGTGTCAGCCATGCTGAAAGTTTGGAAAGTTCTAACTTGCGGAAACGAAGATGTGTCAGCGTTTATGAACTTTCTTTTCTTATGGAATCACGACAAGAATGACAGAACGAGGAAAATCTTGGCTAGATTCAGGAAGGCCTCCAACATCTCAACCTAAATGGAATCTATTGTATTTATGGGTTTCAAAGGGGCTTCTTTATGACGAATCGTCGGAACCCGCACAAACTGTTACTCAACAAAGTTACATTGAACTATTAGCACGTTAGATTGATGCATTGAAAAAGACAATAGTTTTATTTTTAGTCGACCTATGATGCATCTGCATGACAATACCTTTGCTCATGTTGCAAATGCGACGCAGTAGCTGATCATGGGGCCGGTATAGGAAGGTCTTCCACATGCTGCGTATTTAGTCTATCACTTGTGTCGCTCCATGCTACAAACACTGTTTGTATGGTCAGCGTTTGCAACAATTCTGAAATATCGAAACATTCCTCAAAATATTGGTTGAACCAATATCGACATCCTTTTTTTTATGATCGAATACGGCATTTATCTGAAAGATAGCATGAGGTCACAGAGGGACACGGAAAATACTCTGAAACCTGAATAATAATGCTATGAATTTCTTTAGATAAAAGATTTCACCCATCATCCCCAAGCACAAGAATGACGAGAACATTTGCACCAGCCTTGTGTATATCACATTGAAGTCGTGGTTCAACTACGTTGCCTTTATTACTGGAATCATTTATTTGAAAAAAGTATAATATATATATGTATCAAAGTACAAATCAGTGATCCAGCATCAGACGTATGATGGGTTTATTTCATAAAGTGCTCGATGCATTCAACATTAAGTAACAGAAGAATTTAGAATATGGTGAAATAAAGGATTCACTACACGAACACGTTTAGATTTCTGTCCTGTTTGGGCGTCATAAACCTGTTTGTGTAGCGAATCCTTTATTTCATACACACACTCACACACACACATATATATATATATATATATATATATACATATATATATATATATATATATATATATATATATATATATATATATAATGCGTACCTTGGTATTAACCCTTCTCTCAAACATATTTCGTTAAACACGACTGATAAAGTTTGTCGAGAACATTTCTTTCTTGTGAATAAGATGTTTCACGGCAGGATTACAAGTGCGAAGGAGCGGTCCAAAGTTCAATGATTTAACTATCAAACGCAATAACTTCACCCACTATAACTATAATCGTCGGATTTTAAAATCTTATCAGAACAATAACCAGTAATGGTCAAAAGCACTTGATGGACAACTCAATTAACTTCAAGATGTTCTTCCACGATTGTGATCCTGCAGTAAGAAGAACCCATCTTATTCAAAAGTTGAAAAATTGAGTTATATTTCATAGAAACTTATTTGAAATGATCACCGGTCATTACGCGGTGAATGGATCACTTACCCTGTTTATTCTATTCATGTCTATTCAATAACCAGGCAATGATGGGAGATCATTTCAAATAAGGTTCTATATAATATAACTCAATTTATCATATATATATATATATATATATATATATATATATATATATATATACGCATGAATACATATATATATAAACACATAGATAAGAGATGCAAACGAACAGATGTATCATTGATGCGTACATGATTATGTACATACACATCTGATAATTTTTTTCTCATATGCCAGGACTCAGTCGGTAGATTTTCCTCAAAATGGATATCTTCAAATCTGGGAGTTTGTGTATTTATGTATATTTGTGAATGTACGTTTTTAAGAAAGGAAAACCAATAGAAAAGTAATGAAGAGCAGAAAAAAATATCCCAACAAAGTTTGAAAGGAAAATAAGGAGAATAGGAAACTTTCAGTCCAATCATCGAATTTATCATCGAAACAAGCCAGTACTTTAGAAGGGTGACTGCTTAGAAACACCACATTTTGGTCAACCCTTAGAAAGGGTGAACGCTTAAGAATACTATACTTTGGTCAATCCTTAAGGGTGAAAGCTTAGGAATACCACATTTTGGTCAACCCTTAGAAGGGTGAACGCTTATGAATACTACACTTTGGTTAATCCTTAAGAGTGAACGCTTTGGAATACCACATTTTGGTCAATCTTTGGAAGGGTGAACGCTTAAGAATACTATACTTTGGTCAATCCTTAAGGGTGAACGCGTAGGGATACCACATTTCGGTCAACTCTTCGAAGGGCGAACGTTTAAGAATACTACACTTCAATCAGTCCTTAATGGTGAACGCTTAGAAACACCACATTTTGGTCAACTCTTTGAAGGGTGAACGCTAAGGAATACCACATTTTGGTTCATCTTTAGAAGGGTGGACGTTTAGGAACACTGCACTTGGTCAAACGCTTAGGAACACCACATTGTGGTTAATCCTTAGAAGAGTGACCGCTCAAGAATACAACACACCATAAGCAGCCAGTTCCAAACGGAACCTACATAGAATGGCACACCGAAAAAAATTACAGCTGAGAAGACGAAATAAATAAATAAAATGTCCACGATTGTGCAGCACATCAACTGCATAGATCTATCTATCTGAGTAAATATCTACTTCAGGACCTGCTTGATAGCTGGAGAACTTATGTTTTCCCCGCCGACGTCAGTAGTGGGTGTTCAAGACCAAGGAAAGAACGTTGATGTTAAAAGCAGACAAGCAAAGCAGATCCTTCGATTGGGGAGATTCATGCAAGAAAATCTTCAATCTCCCGACCATCACTATAACATTGACTTGTTTGTGCTCTTGTAAAATCTGCAATACTCACGTATCTAAATGACAAAAAGACGGTTGTTCTTTCATATCCCTGCCGCCTGTTCTCGAAGCTCTAGTGCAATCAAAGATCAGGATTTCGTAATTTTATTTTCAAAGCGAACTTATCTCCCCTATATAAATGATTTGTTACATGATCAACGTGTACCATTGAAATCAGTACATTCAAAAAACCTGTGACGTCCTCAATTTTGTGACATCTAAGTAGCAGTAACGGAGCCTCTAATATATATATATATATATATATATATATATATATATATATATATATGTATATATGTACGAAGATTTAGGAGGGAATTTCAGGTCATTTGAGGATCTGTCGATCGTCGGCCAGGATCACGCCGAACAGGTAAGTTATTCCACAGCGACTACGGGAGAAGTTCTGGCAAATCGAAGAAATTTCGGTCTTACGGCGCTGTCTCTTCTCTTCTTCTTTAGTTATGCAATTTAATGCCGCTTTCACCCACTACTGTCATTGCTGCAAGACTTGATAAAGTTTGGGTGAATGAAAAGCCCCAGGGCTTGTGCAATCAAGTTTCAAGACTTAGACTGTCTGGTGGTTGAAACGTGAGAAATTTGGTTTTGCAGTAGTTCTGGGTGCTCAAATTCAGATAAAGACTTCAGATTCCGAACGGAGATTTTCAAGATTAGCTGACCAACCCCTATGATCGCTATACAATCTTCTTGTTGCCTATGCCTGAAATCTAAGTGGAATAAGTGTTGGTTTCAGGCTGTCTGTCTGTCTGTCTGTCTCTCTCTCTCTCGTTGCTTGATGCATTACTACATATTTGAGAACGTTCCCCATCCCAGTATCAGCACTCTTTACTGTTGCCAGCTTAGTGGTAAATCCAGGAGTCCCGGGGCTGGTTTATCTCTGCGTGTGTGCAATCAGTGGAACAGGGTTTGTTCTTTCGTGTCGGCTTCTTTCGCCACGCCAAGCGGTTCGCATGTCTTAAACAGATTTGGGGGCGGGTTTTCTAAATGGGTCACATCATTGGGTGTCACTTGGCACCGGAGACTTACAATAGATAGATAGATTGAGAGAGAGAGAGAGACAAGAGAAGGAAGGCAGATGTTAGAAGAATTTTTTTAAAAGTTAGAAGAGATTGAGAACCAAAAAGAATGCTAACAGGAAGGAAAATGAAAAATAATTTTAATATATATATATATATATATATATATATATATATATATATATATATATATACAGAGAGAGAGAGAGAGAGAGAGAGAGAGAGAGGGGAGAAAGAGAGAGGAGAATTGATTAAGTAGAGAGGGAGAAAGAGGGGGGATTAGAAATTGAGAGAGAAGGAAAATGATTGGAAGGAAAAGGAGAGGAAGAATGAAGAAGAAAAAAGAATGAAAATATGATAATGGAGAAGAGACACAAAAGAAAAAGCGAGAGAATAGAGAGCAAACGGAAGAAAGAAAGAACGAAAGAAAGAAAGGAAAAAGAAATAGCACAATGAAAAAAAAAAGATGATGAGAAGAACAGGAATGAAATGAGAAAGAAACGGGAAAGAAGGAAGAGAAAGAAAAAGAATGTGAAACAAGGAACATGGGAAAAAAAACAAACGAGAAAACAAAGAAGAAAAGAAAGGAGGAAAGAAGTGTGAAAAGAAGAAAGAGAATAATAATGAAGAGAGAATTGAAAAAATGGGAGAAGCACAAGAAAAGGAATAATAAAAAAGGAAATGGGTAAGAAACTGGAGAATGATCAAAATAGAAAGAATGAGAAAAAAGATTGTGTAGGTAGAGTGAGAAATAATAATAATAATAATAATAATAATAATAAAAAGAAGAAGAAGAAGAAGAAGAGGAGGAGGAGGAACAGGGGGAACAGAGGAATGAGAAAAAGAAGAGGAGGGGTGGAGGAGAGAAATGAGGAGAAAGAAAAGCGTGAGAATTAGATAATGAAGAAGCTGAAAAAAAGATCACAAGAAGATTAAAAAGAAGGAAAAAGAAGGATATGAGAGAGAGAGAGAGAGAGAGAGAGAGAGAGAGAGAGAGAGAGAGAGAGAGGGAGAGAGAGAGAAACACGGGAGAGAATCAGGGTGGTGGTGGTGATGGGTTTAGGGAAGAGGAATGTGTAGCCGTTTGTGATAGGTAAAACGGACCGGCTGATTTTTATCCACAGCTGGTCACATCTGGCACCAACTAAACTTTTCGAAAAACTCTTTTTTTCCCTCACACACACACACACTCACGCACAGAGGCATGTGCACATGCCCAGAGAGAGAGAGAGAGAGAGAGAGAGAGAAGAGGTAGAGGGAGAGCGACACACACACACACACACACACACACGAGACGTTCTTTTTTTCATCGAATATCTTCTACTTCTTTTTTCTTCGATTTTATTTCTTGGTTGTCCTTTTCCTTTTTTGTTTCTCACGTTTTTTTTCTTTCTGCTTTCTCCTATCCACCCTTGTCTCTTCCATCTCTCTCTCTCCCCCTTTCTCTCTCTCTCTCTCTCCCTTTCTCTCTCTCGTAATCTTTTAACTCAGTACCTCTCTCCGGATCTCTTTAACTCCTCTCGATGCCGCTCCTCTTTATCCCATCCCGATCTCAACCTCTCTTTCTTTTATCCAACTCTCTCTGTCTTAATCCTCTCCTCTTTTGATCTTCTCTTCCCTCTCAGCACCCTTTTTTCTCTTCTCTTTTTTTATTCAACTTCCACATTCTTCTCCCCCCTCTGTCTGTCTTCACTCCCTTTTCAGTTTTCTTCCCCCTCTCTATTAATCCATCTTTCCTCTCACGATCGATCTATCTTCCATTCATCTCCCCTCACTCTCTTTCTTAATCTCTCTATCCTCAATACCAATGCTCAACGTAGGAGGTAGCGGCCCCTTGATTCGTTGATTTGTTTCAATGGGGCTTTGTGGTGACTAAGGACCTCTGAAGTAGCGTTTGGGCTTCTAGAGAGGATGTTTTGGAGATTCTATGGACGTCTATGATTCTGATTCACAAGTGGCTGTTGTTCAGTATTATCTGCTAAGAAATCCAGCGATGTGCTCACTATAACATTTTCCTTAATAAAACCATTGAACCTAATGTTGACGTTTTCCTTTACAATGACACGCTACCACTTGTCTCTTAAAATCTGTGTTGAGTACTTCTAATATTTAAACTATGGAGCAGGGACGTTGACATATAGCTAGGTGTCAAACGGGGGCGTTGGGCTTGAAAGGTTGAGCAACGCTGCTCTATACCCTCTCTCAAACAACCCTTCTTCTCTTTATCTCCCCCTCCTTCTCCTCTCTCTCTTGATACCCCTTTACAGCCTCTCGAAATTCAATCTCCCGTTTCTACATACCCCCCCCCGTCAAACCTTAGTGGTTCATTAGCAAGATCACTTCACTAGAGTAACGTGTTCGATCCTCACTGAGTGACTTACAAAGCCACGGCTCTGTGCCAAACCGAGCCATACTTAGCATATATTGTCAAGCTCCTTGAGAGTTGACTGCATTATCGCAATTAGACGGTAAATTGAGAGAGAGAGAGAGAGAGAGAGAGAGAGAGAGAGAGGGGGAAAAGAAAGAGTTATGCCATGACATCATGTGGTGTCAACTCGCGACCAGGAAGAGAAAGAAAGAGAAATTGGAATTTTATGACATCTTCAGAGAATTTGTTCGTTCAGATCACACGTTCTTTTGGAATTTTTGGTTCTGACAACGCTTTTTTTTTTAACAAGTTATTTTTCTTTACCTCACCTCATATTCAATTTTATGTTTCAGTCAGAGTGGAGTTTGACTCTGAAGCAGCCAGTCTTGTCTACATATCTCTTTCTTCTAATTCTTTTCCGTCCATCAAACTCTTTTTTTTGTTGCTGTTGTCCTCATCCTCATAGTCATCTAATATCTTGATACAGAGCTTTCCAATCTGTGAGTCGCGACACTTTGGTGTGTCGTTGTTAATCTCTAGGTGTGTCGCAGAATTAGTATGATTTTGTATATCTTCCAAAAGATACTTTTCTCCATCAGTTGAGCTGCTGGAAAGACGTTAATTATTTGGCTTGGCTAACAGAACTCGAGTAACATATTGCAATATATATATATATATATATATATATATATATATATATATATATATATATCCACAAAGCATAGCTCCTGATAGTGGACTCTGGTTCCACATGGGGACTTTAAACCCTAAAAACACATACTCACACAGGACACACCACTGAAGATGGGAAAAATCCCGAAACATGTCTGGACCTTTAACATCTAAGGATTAATAAACCTTACCTCTAAACACTTTACTCCCGAGTCTCTCTCACTCTTTACAGTTCACATTATATATATATATATATATATATATATATATATATATATATATATATATATATATATATATATATATATATATTTACCAAGGATGAAGTTAAAACGTTTAATAAGCTCTGCCTTAATACAACCAACCCTTCCTTCTTAAGATGCTGATGCCTTTTTCTCCCCTGTCAAGTGAGCCAAGAATCACGGTATGCATTTCTTTTCTTTCGTTGTAAATTCTGGTGCAAAACTGAGCAAACATTTAGTTTTAAAAAAAAAATCCTGGACTCTTTCTGTTTTCCTCTTCTCTAAGAATGGGGGGTGTGGTGTGGTGGTTGAGTACAGACGCCCCACCCAAGAGAAGGAAACAGTACGCCAACGGGTACAACGAGATTTTTTTTTTTTTATGACAGTTCATTCAAACGCTTGCCACCCTATTTTTCTAATATTATAACCTTCAGTGATTCATTTTCAAAACAAGGTGTCAACTGAAATGTGATTATTCTTTCGGCAGTGAACATCAACGTCTCCGTTGGTGGAGATTAAGCGTTTCATGGCCTTCCAGCGTTGAATTTAAATCTACCCACGTCCCAAAGTTGATGTAGATAAGGGGCAATAGTCAATGCTTAATCTCTGCTAACTATCAGGTTTCGAATGTCGAATCTTGTGGCAGACACTCCCCCCCGTCTCCGTCTTCCACCGCCCGGAATATTGGCGCTGCATAATCCACCCCACACACCCCCTGCAACAAAGAGTATCCAAATTATTCTGTATCAGGTCTTCATTTAGCAACTGCACTAAGCCCTCATGTATTGATAGATTTAAACATTTACAAACCGAGACTCAGTATTACATGAAAGGCGTGTTTTTTTCTCAGCGGTTATCCTTAACACTTGACTTAAATGATTTGTTTAAAAATGCATTTTGAAAATGAGACAAATGTAATAAAATTGGTTGAATCTCCTGCGGTTAGAGTGTTAGGCTAGACAAAACTTCCGACTGTTTGTCCCATGAACGTGATGTTTCATCGAAGTTGGCATAGTCCCACAAATGTCAATGATATTAAGAATGTATAGGTTTCACCCGTTGTCCGAAAGTAGAGCATTCCTATAAAAATAATTTGTAAGCCAAATGGTGTAAAGCGAAGAAGCAGATACCATTAATTCATCAGGGAAAATTTAAGAGCGTTCCCAGACAAAAATGATGATGTTGGTGGCGGTATGTCAAGGTGAGTTGTCAGAGGTTGGTGCAGTTGGGGATACAGGATACTGTAGAGTAAAAGAGATAGGTCACACCCTCTCTTTATGCACAGTACAACACAATTGAAGTAGGACACTGAACTGTCACTAGAGAAGAGCCCACACTAATAATGAGACAAGGCCATTTAATTTGCCTACCGTTGAGACGAATTGAACCCAGAAAGTGTAATTCAAATCTAATGTAGATATAAAAAATAAAATGAACTAGAAAATTTACTCTGTCATCATCTGGACTAAAATATTTGGAGAGCATGTCTAAAGAATATTGATCATTGCCTCGAACTCATATGATTTCAGATAATACAAAACCTGGTTTAGTACACACAAGAAATGAATGTAAAATCTCATTTTACATTTTATATAATTCAAAGCATGCACTAAATTCCTATATGACAATACCCCCTCCAGTGTTGCCCGAAGCGAAAGTAGTTATTTTTACTGTTGCCATGTTATCGGACGTTTTAGCAATTGCATGTTCTGTCACCCAATAACTAAGGTCTTATTGTTAGTAGTTTATCAATAAAGCCTTAGTAAATAAGAATTAGGTGCAGATTTTTGCTAATAGTTATAAAAAAATGAAGGGAAATGTCATGACATTGGAGAAGACATGCATACACAGAGAGCAATTCCAAACGCGTTGGGCGGCCATACTTATCGATGCGAGAAGTACGAGCTAACAGAAGGGTTACTGTGGGACGTGAAATAAAACGCGATGATGAAATGGAGAGAAAAAAAAAGGGTTAATCTAAAAAGAAGAAATCTACCAGCAACCGCTAAGAATAGAAGATTCCCTATGATAGAGACGGTACATCATTTATCTGTGTAAGCTGGAGGCTGCAACCAGAAAAGTATTGAATAACCGTAGCCATCAAAGATGGCAAAAGGTTCTATCCATATTTCAATATTAATGAGCGTGTGTTTATTTGTTAATGTGCTTGTGTGTTCCAGCGACCCTGGTCACACTGTTTTGTCAATAGACTTGAAAATTGGCATCAGTACTCCACTAGAACCAATCTACAGATATTCTTTTTTTTTTTTTTTTTTTTTTTTTTTACCTTTTTGAGCCTTATTCTGACGGGATTATTAATAAAATCTAGATTCTCCAGAATCTCAAACTTTCTAGATTAATTTTTTTAGAACTCTATTTCGTCCTTAATATCATAAATAGAATTTATTCTGACCATATTCATTCTTCGATTAATTTTTTTCTACATGACTTCAAATATTGACACTATGGTTTTTCAATTATTGACTGCGATAACGAGTTTACTATGTATTATGATAATCACGTTTCGTATGAATTCGAATAATACGAGGGCTTTGCCGGACGCATTATTCGTACAAATCGGGGACTGACAGCTTGAGAAAGGAAGACTGTGTAGCAGTATTCGAAATCTTGTTATCAGCCTGAAATCTGACCACAAGCTTCTACCTACAAACATAAGTACGAGATTATTGAAATAGAAGCAGAGTAAGTGAACATAAAGATGAAACCAATATATCTACGTTTATGCAGACTGATAAATAGATAGGCCACTTGCTTGGTTCACCCTGAATACACAACAAACAGTTGTTTCACGGACAGTGATCCTTTTTTAGGCACTTATTGAGAATCCGTATACTATAAGGGCTAACGAGACGCATTGTCCGTACTGATCGAGGTCTACCATGGGCGTCCGCCAAGGGGTACAAGAAGGGCTCCCCACACCTCGAGCAGGCCTTCTACCCTCGGACGAAGGGGATTGAAAGTATTGAAAGTTTAATCGTACTGAAAAATCATTTCATGCAATCTCAACTTAATGTACACTGATTGAAAAATGGTATAATTCTTCACAGGTAACCGGGTAAGATATATTCTGAAAAAATAGTTTGTGCCCCACCCCCAGCGAAAGTATATCTCTTTGTCCTCCATTCCCCTGGAAAAAGTGTCAGCAAACGCCCATGCGGTCTGCTTGTGATTATTTTTCAAGCGTTGATGTGTTGGGACAACTGATGTCCCAACACCTCTTTTAATCCGGACAAAATCACAAGTTAACGCTTGAATTTCTCGCAGGTATATTGACAGCACTCCCCTCTTAATAATAATAATAATGCTAATGCTAAGAGGAGAGTGCGGTCAATATACCCCCGTCGGTTAAATAAAGGGTACAGTTCTTACTTTCCCACACCTACCAGATGATACCTGATGAAGGCCGTAGAGTACAACGGCCGAAACGTTGTATGAAAAACAACTAGGATGAGGATGGTCCGAATAATAATAGAAATGAGATATATGTACAGGACTGAAAATTTAGACGGCAACTCCTTATCATGTCTAAAAAAAAAACATCATTACCCCCTCCTCTTGATTTTTAGTGGGGTCAACGTGCTGGGAGGTTGTTTTTTTTTTGCTTAATTGACCCCTCAGTTTGTGTCAGCTTGTTTTTTTGGGGGAAATTCGGACTTTTTAGTGATCACCGCCCAACATGACATGCTGCAGAAAGATGTTGGTCCCGTGACTGTTTCTATTGAGTGATTAACCAGATCATATTATTAAACTGTATCATTTACACTTGTATAGTGCATTCAAGTATTTAATTCATACCAGCTCATCCAAACTCTTCACAGCCTGCCTTGAGATGATCTTCCGAAACTTGGACTGGGAAAATAGAGGAATCAAAATAGACGGCGAAATATCTGAGCAAACTTGGATTTGCAGACGAAATTGTCCTTTTCGTAGAGAACCTACGCGACCTCCAACTAATGCTAGACGATCTAAACAAAGAAAGCAAAAATGTTGGCCTCCACATGAACTTCAGTAAAACGAAAATCATGTGCAATAATCATGTTGAAAATAAGAGTATAACTGTCAAGATAGAAGATGCAAAACTCGGCAAGGTAGACTACTACATCTACCTAGGACAACGAATCTCCATGAGACCCTCAAAAGAGGAGGAAATCACTCTGGGGT
>OY735217.1:35039968-35042468 GCA_963457665.1 Thysanoteuthis rhombus | reverse complement strand
ATTTTAATAAAAATATAATTTTAAAAAAAATCAATAATTCAAGAATTATCTTTTAGAGCTTTCGAACAATATTTCGAATGTACTAAACATTGATTAGTATGCTAAAATTTCATGCAAAGGTTTCAATGAAAGGTGGAGAAGAAAGTATGATTATTAGGGTCTTCATCATGATTTTTCGAGCGAACTTTAATCAAATCAACACAATCATTTAAATAAACAACATGATAGATGAAAAGTATATATCATATCAGCCCAACGAAAATAAATGATTACATTTTTCTTTTTAGAATTATTCTTATTTTTCTGATCCACAGCGTATTGATCTGATACCAATGCTACTATGAGACTAAATTTCTTATATCTGATTTTCATCAGATGGAAAATGAAAAAAATCTAGCCATTTTTAGCCAACAAGGGAGGTAATGTCTTTTTGATATTTACAGCGGCCATTTTATATCCGTCTCTGCAAGTTTTTACCAACGTAAGTACATGAGTGTCGGAAGATGTGGGTGTGGACAAAAGAAAAAAAAAATACAGATTTCGTGGAAAAACGACCCACTTGAAGAATATTGAAGTCATTCTTGAGTTTTTCAAGTAAGCCGATGCCAAATGACAATTTCTTTATCGTTTCTATACTTTCGTTTTCTTCGCTTTCGAATTCGTTTTTATTTTCCTTCATCCACACTCACTCTTCTTCCCCCTTGTTCTTTTTATTATTCACACTTTCTTCCTTTCTTTCTAATTTCTAATCATTCATTTCCACTTTTCTATTTTTAATTCCAAGCTAACTTCATAACTAAAAAGGTTAAGTGCGCTCGAAAAAAACATACGACGGCTCCTCAAATCTGTGGCAGTTTGAATTTATTCTAATAAATATATAATTCCCTTACACCCATCTTTCTTTCATGCCTTCATTCCTCCTTTCATTCTTTCTTTCTTTCATCCTTTTGTTTTTCTCTTCTCTTTTCCTTCCCCCTTTCTTTCACCTTCTCGTTCTTTCTCCGCTCTCTTCCTTTCTTGCCTCTTTTCTGACTGAAATATAACTTTTTCTCTCTCTCTCTTTCCTTCTATCTTTCCTACTTTTGTCTCTCTATCTCTTCTTGAGGCTATTTCTTCAATTAATCCTCCTTCTGTGTATTTTCCTTTCATCAGTCAAAAATTCATTCATTTTCGACGTTTTCTCGTTCTTTCAAGTATCGTATTTTTCTTCTGCCCACTTCCCTATCGCCACATTCATTCTGTTCATTCCCTGTGTTTATTCTTCATGTTTTCATTCTCTCTGTTCAATTTCATCCTTGATTTCGGCCTTTCTCTGCCACGGCAGTGTGCCTTCAGGGGTTGGGAGTGGAACTTTGAGTTGGTGTATCAGCAGAATGGTGTGGGCGTTTGACGTCAATTGTTCTCAGTTTAAACCGAAAACACCAATCGGTTTAAGGTTCCCTGAAAATTAGCCAGAAAGAGTAACCCGAGCCAGAGAAGGAAGGGGTGAAGAGGAGGAATAATCGCTAATTTGGGAAAAGAAAAACGAAAATGCAACTTGTCAACACTGCAATCGGGTCAGGTTTTGGGTTAAACTGGTGATTGTATTATATATATATATATATATATATATATATATATATAATCAGCCAATCTAAGATCACTGTTGGACAAAGGCTTTTACCATATCCTGCCACGACGACCTCAATACATATACAAATATATATCTGTATTTGTGTATGCGTGCGTGTGTGTTTATTGGTGTGTGCACACACGTACGTATCCATCTATCTATATATATATATATATATATATGTTGAAAATCGAATATTTGCGATAAAAATAAATGCTGTTTACATTATTGGGCTGCTGATTTATTGATGTACATATACGTATATGAATGCACACATGCACACGTAGACATACATACAGAAACACACACACACACACACATATATATATATATAAAATGCAACATCCTTTTTGAATGAAACCTATGTGTAAAAGATCTAAAATATAATTAGAAAAATTCTCTTAATTTAAAGACACACACATACACACATATATATATATATATATGTATACACACGCACACATAGACACACACACACACATGTATATATAATGCGATATCTTTTTTGAATGAAACCTATGAGTAAAAATTCTAAAATATAATTGGAAAAATTCTCGTAATTTAAACACACACACACACATATATATATATATATATATATATATATATATATATATATATATATATATGATACGACTTTTCTGAATGAAACGTGTGAGTAAAAATTCTCAAATGTAATTGGAAAAATTCTCGAAGTTTCAAATTACGCGCGGTTTCCTTCTGACGCCAGAAACAAAAAAAAAATAACCTTTTTTTGGGTGTTCGTGTATTTGAAATGTTACATGTTCAGGCATCTGGTCGTATTTCTTTAATCGAGTGCCTAGTTGCGTTGAGAATTTGTGCATCATATCGCCCGAACGAAGTTTACTCGGGCAGAAGAACGCCGAG
>OY735217.1:34962468-35032468 GCA_963457665.1 Thysanoteuthis rhombus | reverse complement strand
CATAGCGTTTCCAGTGTTTAATTCAGGAAAACTTTTTCGAGAGGAAATATCAAAGTACTTATTCTCATTACCATCACGTAAAACTTATTGCATACATATACCGGATTAAAATACTACCAGTGCTTAAATACAACCATGATATTCTGCTCGGTTATATTTATGACAGTTGAGTTTTCTCATCATTATTTACTTATTCTCTGGTGTCTATTCACACCAATAAAACTTGCTGATTTACTTGTTTCAACATGTCCTCAAGTTTCATTACTCCTCTCCCCTATTGATGTTTCACCTCTCACAAAGCGGGTAAAGGAGGCGAGGAGTCAACTAAAGCGTGATATCTGACAGCAATCAAATTTAAATTCTCCTCATACCTTTCATTCTCGGATAAAATTCACCTCACCCACCCTTGCAATGTAACGAACAGGTGTAAGAATATAAAGGTGATTAAGCTTGAATGAGAGCTAAGGAGACGAAGCCTCCAAACTAACTCTTAATTATTCAACACCCCCCTCGCAAGTTTGTAGCCTGAAAATTAAGTTATAGTAGATCACACGAATATAGATAGGTAGTAAAGATAATCAATAATAATTTTTTAAAATCTATTAGTTTCACCTTACTATGCATGTTATAATGATTAACACTTTTAATTTCTTCAAGTAATAAATTAATTAAATTACAAAGTCATATATTCTAATTGCAGTGATATATATGCGAGAGTAATGATGATATCTTAGTTGTCAACAATCGAGAAATTTCTACGGATGCAGCTAGTGCAACAATAATTATTGCTTCATACTTTCTGCCCACCGCCAGAATTTACCGTAACACTTTATAATACAACGATTAGAGTGAATGAGAATTTAATGTATTTGAATAAACCCTCTTCGTGGTATCACAGTTTATAGAAGTAGGTATTAAATGAGATAAGATTAGAACAAAAAATGTCACAAGATCCGGATGCCTTCCTCTGGCGACAAATATCAGGGTGTAAACTGCCATCATCTGAATTGGTAGATTCAAACAAAATATATTTCCGATTGAATGAAGAGATTTGTATAAGCGAGTCACTTACTTATGGTGCATATTTTCCCCGTGTGGAGATGAAAAAAACCGAGAATGTACACTTTTTTTTTTTTATTGCAGGTGGTTCTCAGATGTTTATCAGCGGAAAATCCGTCGCCATAGAAGTTGAAAATGTGGCACTTACCTAAAAAAAAAAGAAAAGAAAAGAATGATATCAATAAATGAAAGAAAAACTGGTCTGGTTAGTCATACAATAGAAGCCGTCATGCGACCAACGACTTTTGGTAGCATGCGGTATTGGAATGGGGGTTCAATTAAAAAATCGGAAAAAGGGGTGATCAATGAATAAGTTACTCTTCTCGATTTTTTCATGAGACAAGCGTGAAAGGGACCAATTCAGCATAAATTTACATCGTAGATTGAAAACCCTAATAAAAAAAACTATTTAGGGGGGGAAAATTTTTAAAAAATAAGAAAACGTTTTTTTCTAGTCATAATAAGGAGTAAATGTTTAAATTTTTAGCCCTCTAGCTCCATTGGTGCGATCTGTAAAAGTGATTCATACATACATACATACAGTTAGCAACCAGACCAGTTGGAAAACTGAAAAAATCCTGTGCTGACAGTTTCCAATATTTTCGAAATTATTCGGGAAGTGGGGATGGGAGGATTGTGTGGCGCCAATGTTTCTAGGGAGAAATCCTACCTCGAAAACACGCATTCGAAATCTTAGCTTTTACATTGACTCGAGCACTGATCTCAGTAACTGGTGGGAAATACGCAACCATCTCAGCCACGAAGCAAACCTCAAACATTTATGAAGCTTAGTGAATTCGTCATCAAGACTATTTTGTAAACCATCACACCACGGTAGCTTTCAAAGTTTGAGCTGATATTTGCTTAAAATGACTACATTACGAATGGTCTACGAGACTAGCTTACCAGCTATCACTCTATTGTTGGCGCCCAAAGGAAATGACGAGATCGATCAAGGAAATGACAATGGACGACGCTTGACGATCACAGGATACATCAGAGGATGGCCGAAAAACACATCAGTCGAAATGCCATAGGCATACGAGTCAGGGGGGCGGGGAATGTATCCCCCCTTCAAATTCGAGCAAGACTGTTGAATTTCATGTTAATCAGTATAATTCGGACAAAATCAAGCCCTCGGCACCCCTTAAACAAATAGTCCCCATACGAAACGATTCAATGAAAACAAAAGAGATGAACATAGATGCCTGAATATATCATGGAGTAATGACAATGCTTCTTGATCTCAGAATTTAAAAACCAAGAAATAGTGTTTATGGTTGAACGAAGCGGTTTAATAAGCGGAGAAGAAAATGAAATTTGAACAAGGCTAAATCTAAATGAAAGTAATTCTAGGTATTGTTCTTAACAGATGACGAGGCAGCAGAAGACACTCTTACATAATTGCAATACACGTACAAGCTTAAATCTCTGAAAGGGATCAAGGTACTGCCTATCGAAACACGATATAGACAATTATGGGTTGCTGTGATTTGTAGTCACCTAAATACCCTTATAAACCATTCGTCTTTTAGTCCGTCATGTACAGTAATTACAAGTCAGCTCTGGCGGGGGAAATAGTATCGATTTTACAGATAAGCAGTAAAAATAATTAGCACTTAATAGGCCAAGAATGAAGAAAATGACTATGTTTAGATTTGATCAGTCAAGAGTGATGCTGTTGTAGTTCACGCTAGAGCAACTTTAACGGAAAAAAAACAGCCTGAAGTGATTCGAGTTCGAGTCTCACCAGGAGTTTATACTTCATTTCCGATTTGCGTCACGGTCTGAGTAGTTAGGAATAAAAGCAACAAAAATCTGGAGTGAAGGAATATCCGTCAAAAATCAATAATCGCTAAAAATGAATGGCCAACCCTGAAAGCTTCTTTCATTCATACGAAAAACTGACATAAGATCACGCATTTTGTGCTTCCGAATGAGGTGGAGATTATCAGCTTCATATCATCATGCAGGCACACACACGCACCAACACTCAAACACTTTCTCTCTGTCTCTGTCTCTCTCTGTCTCTGTCTCTCTCCCTCAGGTTGCAATTTATCAAGCAATCCAGCAATCTCTTTGTCGTGCATCGATTGTAAAGATTGCTAGACAGGAGGCTAGATCCACTCTGTACAAAATAATTACTTACTAATCAGCCCTTTATTCGCTTTTTCTTTGGGATTTTAATTGCCGTTCATTATTGTTATCTCATTCTTTCCGTCTTATCGAGAATTTGTTGCACTTCTCTGATACAGCACGTGCAAGTACAGAAGTCAGTCCTGACATCTGCTGATCGACCAGGACTCGATGTTACAAACAGATGCCAGCGGCGTATAGATGAGGGACTGGATTGCACTAAAGTTTCATGTTTGGTGTCAGCGCCAAAGAGCATGGAAACTAGACTGGGGTGAACTAAAAGATGGAAAAGTAAGGAATGCCAAAGGGGGGAAGGGCTTTCTCTCTCTCTCTCTCTCTTTTTACTTTTCTCACACCAATGTAACTCGTCCAAAATACACTTATCCCCGAATTCTACTTGCATCTCCGGGGAGGTCACATAATTCCTGAATAATACTTGAAAAAACAAAAAAAAACAAAAAAAAACAAAAAAGCAAATGAAAATAACAAGCTGTTTTTCTTTCTAGATTCAACATTTTACAAAAAAAAAAAAAGGCGTTATAATATCCAACAACCATTCGACACAAAATGGTTTAAATGGTTTCAATACCAAAATTTCCGACCCCAGAAAATACCCTTATGTCGTTTGATACTTCATGTTTAGCTTATTATTGTCTAATATTTAATGGAGAACCCAGCTCATCTTCTTCAAAGGGAAGATTTTCGTGGCAATTTGGAACATAATAATCTTGTAGTGTTGAACAGCTAGAACATTATAAAAACATTTCCAGTAAAAAAAGCCTTCGTTTCACGTGAACAATCTTACGCATTTTATGTCCAACACATTGGAGTCCAATTATTATCTCCTAAAGTTATCCCTTCTGTCACATAAACCTACTCACAGGTACAAGCTATAAGCTTTTCTTCTATAGTAACTAGTAAATCAAAGTATATCTCAGAATTTTTGAGATGAGGTATTATTATTATTATTTCTATTGATATTCGGACCATCCTCATCTTGGTTGTTTTCCATACAACGTTTCGGCCGTTGCACTCTACAGCCTTCGTCAGGTATCATCTGGTAGATTTGGGGAACATGGACTCATAGCGCAGTGGTTACAGCATCAGACAAATTACTGTAAAGTAATCTGATGGTTCTAGATGTGAGACAATAGGTGTGAGACGGTATAACAATACTACTAATGCTAAGAGGGGAGTACGATCAATATACCCCCGTCGGATAAATAAAGGGTTCGGTTCGTTACTTCCCAAAAGATACCTGACGAAGGCTGTAGAGTGCAATGGCCGAAACGTTGTATGAAAAACAACCAAGATGAGGATGGTCCGAATATCAATAGAAATAGTAAATCAAATTATAACATTGATTGGTACTGTAAAAAATTCAAATGTTAAATATCAGAAGGAAATACGAATATGTTATCTTGGAACTTTGAGCTACGAGATATGTGTGTGTGTGTTTATGTGTGTGTATGAGAGTGAGTCTGTAATCTGACAATTTTTCAAATTTTGATCAGGGATGGTGGGAGGCACAGGAGACTATTGTATAGGGGAGAAAGAGGAAGAGGTTGTGCGCTGCCTCTATTAGGCTCTGCAGCAGAACAAATGCTGAGTGCTATTTTTTCTTTCCGCATTTTTTCGTAAAGGCGAAAAATAAGTGTAAACAGAACTCTCATATATATATATATATATATATATATATATATATATATATATATATATATATATATAAATGTGTGTTTGTGATAATTAATAATTGTGTCATCAACAGACAGCTGTTTCGTTGTATTACAACTTTTCAGTGTGGCTATAGACTATCCAACATCCAGTACAACGAGGTAGGATTGAAACCTACGCTTCAGACCTAGAAATTTTACCCCTGCCCTACGCAGAATTATATATATATATATATATATATATATATCCACACTCATACAGATAGAAATGGCGATGAAAACAAACTTGAAGTTTACGAGTGAATGACACAATATGAAGCTTTACAAGTCTACCAGACTTTTTGGAAAATCAGTATTTTTCCAGCTCGTAGTAATGAGTGTAACCAACCAGTCACCAGGAAGAGAACGACAGACATCCTGATCTTCTGGCCTGTTTCCTTATCACTAAACCACATTAATATGTGCAATATCAAGTGGGAACAACGAGAGGTTTTCATTTGCTAAGTTGAAAGATATTTGGAAAGAATCCAAAGCAACCGTTGTGAGTTTTTATGCATTTGCTTTAAGAAAATATTTTTATATTAATAAAAAATATTGCAGATAATTCGCGTTATCTTCGAATTTAATATTTTGTCCATGAAGTGTTTATTTTCACAACATCTGTAGTCATGTGTTGGCAACAAGAAAGTCCATTATGTTGGGTAACTTTTTAGCTAGAGACATCACAAAATCTAGTAATTATCTTACCTCACAAATAGCATATATATATATATATATATATATATATATATATATATATATATATATATATATGTATATATATATGTATGTATATATATATATGTATATGTATATGTATATATATATACATATATATATATGTATGTATATATATATACATATATATGTATATATATATATATACATATATATATACGTGTGTGTGTGTGTGTGTGTCAATTTATAGACAAGTATATAATTACAATATTAATTTTTTAAAAATTTCATGCACACATATACACATACGTAGCCGTTATCTGGCGTCTACGTTCAATTTCAAAAAGAAAAAACAGCTATATGTATGGTATCAAGATATAAATGGCAGAAAAGACACCTTCACAAACACAGAAACACATACATACACACGTGTATACACACACACATATATCTGTGGCTTGTTAAAAACAGTACATGATTTCGATACACATATTTTGATGTAGATAATGATACATTTGCATAAACCTATACGCCTATATATAATGAGACAGATAGATGAGTGAATGTAATAGATTCATCTATATATACATGCACGCATGTACACACACACACGTGCATTTATATATGTTGATGAAAGTGACAACATTCTATCGGATCACCTCAAATCCACACAACAAACAAATATATATATATATATATATATATATATATATATATATATATATATATATATATATATATATAGTCGTTGGTACATCAATAAATCACCAACCTGATGATAAAAAGTTTTCACACGGCATATTCCAATATTCCTACCAATTTTCTTTCCTTGTTAATGCACTCAGTTCTTTGATGAATGTAGATAACATAGACCTGACATTATACAACGAAAACTTCTGACCGAAACCCAGCTAATAACTACTTGTCAGGCGACAGACTTATTGATCCACCCTTGTATATGTGGCGCAGTGGATCTGTAACCCGGGTTAACAGCACAGAAAATGGAATCAGAGAAGAAAATGTAAACTCTGGCTGGGATAGTGTTTACATTAATCCACTTTTCACAAGTGGTCAGTTGAGGAATACCATTTACCTCGGCACAATATTAGTTTTGTATATATATATATATATATATATATATATATATATATATATATATATATATATATATGTGTGTGTGTGTGTGTGTGTACTGTAGAGAGTGAGACAGACTCGGGAGTAAAGAGTTTAGAGGTAAGGTTTATTGATCCTTAGATGTAAATTGTCCAGACATGTTTCCTGATTCTTCCCATCTTCAGTGGTGTGTGCTGTGTGAGTGTGTGTTAAAGGTTCCCATGTGGAACCAGAGTCCACTATCAGGAGCATTGTAATGAAACTTTGATAGAAATGATCATCGTTATGATACGTTTATCATTTGCCCTAGACAAACATTCACTGTGTTATAACGGGAAATCATTTCAAATAGAGTTTTAAGATGATATAACACAATTTGAAATCGATTCCCTCGGATTATATATCAATTGTTAATCATATATAGATATATGTTTGTATTGCAGACGTAATGTGATCCGACAGAAAGTTGATGTAAAAAGACAATTGGAAGGTGAAGAAAATGTAGGTGTTATACCTCAAGTTTTTAAAGTTATTCCATTGGCATGTTTCGATGCATTTCGACGGGTGCCGGTCATCTTTTTCACAGAAAAAAATGCAGGGTATCACAGAAGAAGAAATGGGGATATTTCTGTGTCGTTTGGTTGCTTAGTAGGAGCAGGAGAGGAGATCTTTCTCTAAGAAAGATGGCTGTTTCCCGTCGAAATGCATCGAAACATACCCACGGATTAGTAACAAAATTTGAGACGTAACACCAACTTTTTTTTGAGTTTTCTCATCAGTTTCCAATTATTACTTTCACAAACGTGTATATATATATATATATATATATATATATATATATATATATATATATGAATGAAATATTATAAATATTTATATGAAATATTATTAATATCCGACTAATGTGATTTCTCTCTGATGTTGGTACGATGTATCTCGCTATAAAATATTGCACACTGATTTCATACATAAATATAATTTCAAAAACGCAAATAGAGATGAGTATACGAGGTCTATCCCAAAAATATATTGGCGGCCTTGACGTAAATTGATAATTAATCAGAGGACATTATTCCGCATGCGTGAAAAAACGCTCTCCTGCTTACCAACTTTTCTACTCTTGTGCAGGGTTTGGGAATGTAAAACATTGCACCAGCCCTTACCCCTATAGTCTGCATTTGGTTCCTCGCGACTTCCGATTTTTTTTCCATTGAAAGGGAGGATATCTGAGACTGTGGGCGAGATTAAAGAGAATGCAAGAAGTTAGCCCTTGCAAACTTTGAAAAGTGGAAGGGACGCTGGAATAAGTGCATGAGATTTCAAAGGGAGAGTACTTTGGAAGGAGGGGGACTAAGGCTCCATTTAAACTGGCCAGATACTTGCAGGACAGATTTCGTACATACAGTTCTGGTTTTGGGTTGTCAACTTACATCTGATTTTTTCAATTCATCAATCCTGGATCCTCAAATTCAAAAAAATAGAAATAAAAACATCTTAATTGGAAACGCTGGACTTCAAACCATGAAAACAATTTTTAAAAATTTAATACTGTCAACACCAGACTCAAAAATTTGAAGAAAAAAAAAATCATCCTGATTAGCAATCCTGATATGGTCACGATTATTGGGGTCGTTGAATTCTTGTATGACCCTGTTCAATATTTCCTAAAATGAATGAAAATTATCAAATTCATATCATCAGAATATACCAATACGATGTACCAATAACCATGGCCGTATTGGACACGTGCGCCAATTATCGTAAACAGTGTTGTACACATCAACTTCTAAGTATGTATGAATGAAAAAAAAAGTCCTACGTATCTGTTTCATGAGATAATGGACTTTTTTTTTTTTTTGCTCTTAATCAAAAATTGTTCGTGATCTGCAGCGCCCAGCTGTTAAGTTTCCGCGGTGAAATCGGTTTTGGTCTACGTACACGTCAAACGTACTGTGTAAAGGAATAGGATGCAAGTTCAAGTCCCTTCGGAAGCTACTCCTTCATTTCCGACTCACGCAGCTTACTTTAATGGTCGTATACTGTGACGACCTGAGCACTATGATGTAAAACACCCACACAGATTAAAAAAAAAAAAAAAAAAAAATGAACCCAAGCCAAATATTAACCCTTCTACCAGTCAAAAAACGTTTCTGTTATCATTGGCTTACCGGTAGAGCAATATTATTGTCGTATATGATTATTTTATCAAAAAGAGCCCGAAGAGTAAACTTCAGTAAATCTGAATGTCCTCTCGGCACTATATCGTGCCTAGGCACACAGCCTGTCTGCTGTAATATGCATATTGCCAAAATAAGGCTTGAAAATTTTGACCCGTAGGAGGATTCATGAACAAAATACAGTTTCCCTCCGCAATCTAAAAGTAGCTGTTCCATTGAAAAGCTTTTAGCAAACTGAAAAGGCGTAAAGCGAAGAAGCGATTGTCGTGTATTTATACGGGAAAATCTTTAATGTATTCCCACACTCTAAATATTGTGTTAATGGTACGTTAGGTGCCGGAGAATGTAGTGTAGGAGGGAGAGAGAGAGAGAATGAGGAAGTGAGAGCACGCTGACTCTATAATGGCTCAATGCAAAGCAAACGCTGAAAGCTATTTTTCGCGTTTAACCTTTTTGGTGATATTCGAACGAATCAAGACAAATCTTATAAACATCTGTTTATATTAGCGAGTACATCTGTGAGTATACATGCCCGTATTTACATAAGTATGTATATAATAGGTTAACCAAGAAGTTCCCAAAACCATTTTCTGTATCTTGGGGGAAATCTCAAAGGTGACATTGAAGTTTAACCAGCCCTTCATAGTGCACTCGTGCATACTCGTGGGGAACTACTTTATTTTGGTTAAAATCACGACTTAATCATGTCAAGAATTGGACTAACCATTTTGCTGCATGATAACACTTGGTCCTCTTACAGCTAATTCGACGCAGTGAATGAGTATGGGGTTAGTATGGGAATATTATATAAATATATACACACACATACATACATACATATATATATATATATATATATATATATATATATATATATATATATATACAAATTGCGTTATACTACATTGGAACTTTCAATTTAAATGATCTCGCATATATCACTTGACCTAGAATAAATAGAATAGAATAAACAATTGGAGAAAATGGAGCTGCTGTAGGAATCGAACCTGCAATCGATAGTGTAGTTGCTTTAATGAAGCGTTGCTTATACCATTAAGCTATACAGCCACCGGTACAGGTAATGCAAAGGCCCAAGTAACTGCATCCACTCCAAGTCTCATTTTGGCTTTCCACAGTTTATATCTGCTCTATTTTCTTCATTTTAACGCGATAGTTATTTCGTTAAGAAACAGATACATAATCCGACCGAATGATTATAAATTGCGTTATATTATGTTGAAACCCAATTTTTAAATGAACTGAAAGTTAATATATCACTCATATCTTCTTATACTGTTAATCCTATTTACGTTGTCTAGGCTAAGTGATGTATTAATCGTGTAATAACTGAAGATTATTTTAAATAAGAGTTTCAATGTAATATAACCCAATTTATAATCATTTTATCGGCTCATATATCTATATCTATATATCTATATCTCTCTCTCTCTAGATATATATATATATATTTGTGTGTGTGTGTGTGTGTGTGTGCGCGTGTGTGTGTGAGTGAGTGTGTCGTTAGTCAAGCATTACCAGAAGTCAAAAATATATACAGAAATCATCGAAGAAAGTATCAAATTAAAATTGGAATCGTTCTTTCGTAATGAAGTACACAATTTAGCTAAAAAGTAGTGTAAGCTCATATAATTCCAAAGAAAACACTTTGGTGGTTGAATTAATAATGATATCATTTACATGAATAGAATACTTTGCTAAAAAAAAAATGCTGGAAACTTTTGCATTAACCGAATACTCTCAAACATAAACACATTCAATATTTGGCCTGTAGCGTGCGCAAGCAATAAAGAGCTGAATAAACTTCAAAAACACTGCCAAGAGTTCCCTAACGTACGATAAATATTGCTAGGGAACCTTTATATCAACATGATATACATAAATAGGGCGTCCCCAACCCCTCTCTCTCTCTCTCACACACACACACTGTGTCTTTCTCTACCTCTCTCCGTCTCCCCTCTTATATAAATGCCTATGTTTCTGTTCTTGTCCGTCCTTGTTTGTTTGTTTGTCTGTCTGTCTCTCTATCTTCCTCTCTCTCTCTCTGTATATATATTTATAATCTGCACATAGACCCCGCCATGTATGATCCTACTGTTGTGGCAATCTCTTCTTACAATCTTCGTCCACAAAGCCAAGCCATTTATATATATATATATATATATATATATATACACACATTATATATATATATATATATATATATATATTATACAGTGAAAATTCAAGATCCGATTTCAACAAATAAGTGTAACAAGCTACGGACTTATTTATGCACCTTTCTATACACACGCATGGGTACATCAGTAAGTCCGTAGCCTAATGTTGAAAAAAAAAAAAACGCATTTATTTTGCGCAGCAAATATTCAATTTTCAACACTTGATATCATTTCTTTCCAATTCACTGAATGCAGCGCTTCTCCTTCAATCGCATAGAGCAAACATAATACAGTGAAAATTTCAGATCAAAATTCGGCAAATAACTGTGACGGGCTACGGACTTATTGATACACCCTTCTATGTATAACTGACTGCTCACCACTGAATAGTGAGTTTGACCTCCACTGGTTGCCCCAATACATGAGACATTGTGCCAAAACTGAGCTTCGCTTGAGGAATAACTAGCGGGCCATTGCTGCGGTCATGAATTTGGTATGCACTGAGTTACTCTATATTTGTGGCTGTCTGTCTCTATCGGTATATATATATATATATATATATATATATATATATATATATATATATATATAGAGAGAGAGAGAGAGAGAGAGAGAGAGTGTATAGATATATATGCAACTCACCCTACCACACACAGATGCATTCCGATAACCATAGAGACATCTCTTATATATAAGGATAAGCACATATATACACATAGCAATGTAAACTTATATTTACTTATGTAATGATAATCAGCTTAATGCTCGCTGAGAGTTTCTTTTTCTTTTTTCTTTTCTTTTCTTTCAATTTCGCGTGAAGAAATAATCTAGTGTGTATGGCTTTTGCAAGATACGACTCTTCCACAGCCACTGCCACACCCCAAACCCTAGCCCCTCTCACAGCCTCGTCGTCCGCCACCAACAGAAAATATCTGTGTGTTAATAACGGCGAGAGAGAGAGAGAGAGAGAGAGAGGAAATAAATTGATGGTTTATATCTCGTCGAGTTGTAATGCAGGTAGAAAACTGGGTCTGATGGGAAATTGGCGAGTGAATAACACTTTTCTATTGGCTAAGAAAAGGTTCCATTCATCAGGACGGAGTCTGTGCACCGAGTGACCTCACCAGAGACAGACACAACGCGCGATCACGTTAAATCGGCCGATTCAAGATGAAAAAACTGCTTGGCGTCAAGGGGACAGAATTATCAATGTTGCATGTGTCGTGCGTGAGAGTGTAAGGGTGTATGCGCACGTCTTCTACAAACATGTGCTTATTTGAAATGCGCCTAAGATAGAGGTACTGAGTTTAATATATTAATATTTATATATATGTGTGTATATATTTATATATATGTGTGTGTATATATTTATATATATATATATATATGTGTGTGTATATGTTTATGTATATATATATATATATGTGTGTGTATATGTTTATGTATATATATATATGTGTGTGTATATATTTATGTATATATATATATATATATATATATATATACACACACATAGTGTATGAGGTACAAATCAGGCTAGCAGTAAAACATAATATAATAATATATCAATAATATAAAGCCACTTCTGATATGTAATGGATTTATTTCATAGAGTGATCGATACATACAACTTTTTGCTCTTGAAGTTAAGTTGTTTTAGAGTAGAGCTAATACATATATTGACAGCGATTTTTTTCGAGCAAGTTTCATTAAAAATCATGGATAGTTTTCGTCGATTCAACCTTTTCTTATTCATTTTTCTTGTTTGCAAAGAAGCTGGAGAAACTGTCTCAAGTTGGTACTATACGTTCTTCAAGCACTTTCAACCATCGTCATTTTCGGTAAGTATTTCAAAGGATTTCAATGTTCATAGCAGTTGTGATAATATATATATATATATATATATATATATATATATATATATATATATATATATATATATATATATATATATATATAGTGTGTGTGGAAAAAGATGAGATTTATCCAACATAATGATGAATTTAATAGACAATATGGAAACACGAAAGTTTGTGATTAAAATAAAATAAATGCAATCCGGTTTCCGAACTTTCACGTTTACATATCGTTTATTAAATTCACCATATGTATATATATGTGTGTGTGTGTGTGTGTGTATGCGCGCGTGTGCACATGCAAATAGGCCCTGTCGGGGTTGACTATGACTGAAAGAGATTTTCATTGAAACTACTGGCTTGGTGGTTTGATAGTTATGGAAGAGTGGTTGGACCAAGTCTTGTGATAAGCAAATCACGAGTCATTTTTTCGTCAAAATACATGGCGAAGGTACTGAGCCTAGGGATACGATTATTACATTTCCCCAAGAGCATTAGTGCTTAGCACTTAACTGGGATTCGAACAAGGTTTGTCATTTTTGTTTTCCAAGCTAATAACTGTTACGCTACCCATGCGCACACATGTATACAAATATACTGACGGACAAACAAATTATATATATATATATATATATATATATATATATATATATATATATATATGAACTCCCTGAAATTGACAGATCGATAGAAACAGACTATATAGATAGATTTTTCAAATGCTTGAGTCAAGCGTTCAAGTCTTTGAGTAATATTGAATCATTAAAGGTATTTACAAAGAAAGAAAATTAAGCTTGAGGCAGTAATCGAAACTGCCATGTTAAATGAAAATCGAAAGAAGCCCCCCAAACAATTTTCAGCGAAAAAAATTTATCTTGATGATTTTTCTTCCCATTTTTGTTATCAACAAGTTATGACGCAATTGACATGCGTCTGACTCCTCCCGGTCAGATGCAAAGTTGACAAAGCGGCCACTACCGGAGAAGGTATGATTTCCATGGGAGGATTGTTTCTGCCCGAGGACTCACTCATCCACATGTTTTTTTTTTCGTCAGACGTTGTGGTGAGATCTTTATATGCCAAAATAATCTGACGATTGGACAGTGTGCAAGGAGAGATGATTTCATGCCTTTCCCGAGAGCATTAGGGCGTAGTGTACACCGTTAGCTTCAGCCGGTACTCAGTTCACCGATTCCGTGACGATAACTTAATCGATATCACCTCCATGGCATGTTCCTACTGTGAACTCTACTTGATATTTTCCGGGCTATAGGGCATCCGTATTTTCAGTGGATTGTCGATTTGGTTTGCTCGTAGTAATACTAATCGTGCGTATGATTATTATTATTATTATTATTATTATTTGATATACTAGCTCCAGGGCCAGATTAAAGCAAGTGGGGCCCCTGGGCCAATAAAGGGCTTCTCAAAGTAGGGGTCAGCCCACCTCCTTTCGAAGGTCGCGTAAAGATGATTGTAAGTAGCGGAAATATTTCAAAATCCTTTTTGAAGAATAATTATGTAACTATTTTTAAAAATCTTTTTTGTTATTTTTCTATCTTTTTGAAAATTCATTTCTATACAAAAATATACTATCGTAGCTATAACGATAATGGCTCAATTCTATCAAGTAGTTAAAGAAAAAAATAAATTTCGTTTTTAGTGATCTACTCAAAAAATATTTTCTCGTAATAAATACCGAGAAATTCAATGCATGTCCTTGATTAAGTAATTGGTGTACAATCCGACAGAAATAGTTATAAATTGTGTCTAATTTTCATGAAACTATTTGAAATGTATCATTGGGCCTAAACAATTGAAGAAAATGGGGCTGCTACAGGAATTGAACCGACAGGGTAGCCGCTTCACCGTAGCGTTGATGATCCTTACGTTAAATTCTTACAATTGAGAATTTTCAGCATTGAGCAGTTTTTAAGGCCTTTGCATTACCGGTGGCTATTTAACTCAATGGTAATAGCAACGCAACGTCAAAGAGGCTACCCTATCGGTCGTTGGTTCGATTTCCTGCAGCAGCCCCATTTTCTTCCGTTTACGCTGTCTAGGCCAAATGATGCATTCGCTGCATGATGACGGCAGATCGTTTCGAATGGAGTTTCAAAATAATAAGATACAATTTATAACACACACGCACACATACATACAATATATATATATATATATATATATATATATATATATATATATATATATATATATATATATGTTTAAATACAGTGAAAATGACGAAGAAGGAAAGAAGATAAATAAGAGGAGCAAGATGGAAAAGAGAAGGAAGACAAAGAAAGCCAACAGGAAGAGTACGTTGATAGAACGAGTACAAAGCTAAAAGAAAAGGTGGGAAAATGAAGAGAAGCCAAGTGAAGAAAGAAAAAAAAATGACAGAAAGAAAGAAAGAAAGAGAGAAAGAAAGAAGGACACGAAGCAAATGACGAATAATTTGAAAAAGTTGATAACGGAAACACAAAAACAGATTCGACTCTTCTCTACTGAACAGAATGTGCCATCAGAATTTATTTGTTCCACATTGGAATTGTGGGAAAGCTAGGAATTGACGAAGAAGGTCGGCATTCTTTCTTCTTTTCTTTCTTTTCATTTTTTGACTTATTTTCTGTTTTTTTTTTTTTTTTTTTTTTTCGAGGCAGCTCGATGGGGGTAGAAATTGGGAGGAGAACGAAGATGTTCACTGCCCTATATAGACGCCGACAAATGTTTCCCTGGGAATGTTTTAAGGGTTTCTAAACATATAAGTCTTCTTCTCTCTTTATGTAATCTTGTTTATTCTCTCTGTGTCTCTTTCTCTCAAACAACACGTGTCGTCGTGTTTATTTCTCTTTCTTTCTTTTGTTGCCCACCCCCATTAACATACGTATGTGTCTGCATGAATAAGTCAATCTAGATTCTCCCGTAGTTACCATCTATCTATCTATCTATCCATCTTTCTATCTATCTACATATGTCATGTCATATAACGTGACGTTTTGAAAAATAAAATTCAGAATCCCAAGATTCGAAGAACAATGAATCAATTTGGTCTGAGCTGTTGAAATTTTCCACCTCCGTTTTTGGCTTCAGGATTCAAATTCTACATTATTTCCCTTCCTCCATTAAAACGCTTGAATTATATTGCTTTCTTTTCTCCCGATTAATTTTAGCTCAGCAATTACCGCGTGCATTAAACACAGCAGCGCGTTATACAATGGGAAACACGATATATATAAATACACGTATAATAGTTCTATGTCCGCGTAAACGTACACACACGTTTATGGTAAGGTAAAACAATTAATCCCATAACCTAGATCTTCGCGATACCATACAAGGTTATTTTTGGTGTTCCCCAGGGCAATAAGGTTACATCGTGGTGTCCACCTTCTCTCTGAGTAAAATGCGACAGGTTGTACTTGGTTACATGGTACCAGCAGCTGTGACTAATCAGATATAAGGTTAACGTTACCCCAAAAATGTAAATCTTGTACCAGTCGCCACGTTGAAGTACAGTCATGGGTCAGATTTTTGAAAGCTGACTTTCTCATCTATCTATCTATCTATCTCAGTCAGTTATCTACCCAGAGTTACGGCCAAATCGCATTGGATACACTGGTTCTTGGACGATCGTCGAAGTTAAGCAATGTCGAGCCTCGTCAGCATCTGGTTGGGTGGCTGTTTTTGGAATCAAAGGTGCCATAAGCAGCTGGGGATCGTTGAGAGCTTCCAGTGGCGATCAGAATGAATGAATGAAAGAATGAATAAATGGAAGAATGAATATCTGTATTGTCTACCTCATTCTATTCATATCTGTATCAATTTGTTTACATCGACCAGGGAAGGATTAAGATCTTTAGAGTCCTTAAGATTATTCAACCCTCATATATAAATACTTCAAAATGAAAGACAATATTTGAAGGTAAATAAGATTTCAACTTTCAAAACAGAACAAAACTTACTGTTAGATTTATTTACAGCAAACACTACAGCACCGGTGTTACACTACATAAAGATGATGTGACATTAGATCGAGAAGGCGAAGACGGCTCTAAATCCAATAGAGGGACTGCCATTCAGAATTACTACATGAGAATTGGATGCCCATCAACATAGAGAAGCCCATAACAAACGACCAAGATGATACATAGTGAGCAGAACTTGCCCTGGGAAACTCTGTGCAACAAACTTTCATTTTCGTTTCTTGAAAGAAATTGTTATGAGGGGAAAATACAAATACAAAAATACACTATTTGCAACATGACCCATCGTAAATCTGGCACTGGGGAAAAAAAAACAAAACTTTGTGCTTTCACTCCCCTCTTTCACTTGATGCCCTGTGCACATGCTTATTTTGCTTAATGGTTAATCCAGGGCTAACATCAACTAATCTATTTAGTCATATCTACTTAACAATTTGAATAACCAGCTTTTGCCTCCCATTCGAACAGAACTACTTCTCATCATCATCACCATCATCCACTCAATTAGATCTTTGTCCTCGTCAGTATATTATATATATATATATATATATATATATATATGATTAAACAGAAATATTTCATTTCGAAAACCACGACAGGAAATTAATCATAAAATGAAGACACGCATTACAATGATAGAATTGAATAAAGATGTTTCCCACTTCACAAAAGTCCATTTTATGCCATTTTGTCCTTACGGAAGACCTCAAGCCCCCATAGGCTTTTAACCGTGTCTGTGAGCATCAGTGCTTTATCTCGATTTATTTTATGCATTCGTTTGCAAGATGTGTCCTAAGGTATCAGAAAAGCCCAAGAGAGATCTTTAGAGGGTCTCGCTTAACGTAAAACTGGCAAATATAGAAGGTCATTTTGGAGGTTTAAGCAAGCCATAAAATTGTTTCTATATAGATTTAATGGTGATTGTTTAAAATCGTAAAGCAGAGAAGCAGTTACCATTAGTTTATATGAGAAAAATTGTTCACCGTTCCCAAGCCCCCAAAATGATGATGATGATGATTGTATGTTAGGCTGAGTCAGCGCAGGTTAGGTTGGTGGGAAGTGCAAGAGATTTGGATGTAAGAAAGGGGTAGAGTGCGCTGTCTCTGTAACGGCTAGCTGCAAAACAGACATTGAAACATGTTGGCTTTTTGACTTTTTTTGTATAAGTGATAAAACAGCATAAAGTGAACTATAAAAAAGCAAGGAATACCAGGGCTGCCAAATTTATTTTCATGTTTGTATCTAGAAATAAGTCTAAAAATCAACTAAAAACATCTGGATTCTTCAGATATATATCTAAAAAGTAACCAAGGAAATTTAATCATATTTATATAGTTTTAGACGCTATTTTTCTGATATAAACGTAACGTATATTATTCAAGCTCAGTAGATGTATCAACATAAATGATAAATATTCTGTCAAATTATCTTATCAAATTATCTTATAAGTTTAAGCTATTGATTACATCATATGAAATGGGTGTCCGTAGTTATATAAACAGTGAACTGTTTCAGGATTCTTTTCGCAGGGACGTGGAAAGCTTAGTGAGAGCATACGAAAGTGCTGGTGTTAGTTCAAAGGATTTTCCAAGAAAATCAATCTCTTCCCCAATTATTATCATTTTATTGTTTGTGTTATAAGATCTTGTTATTGCTTTTTATCACAGCGCTCACTATCGATACATTCTTTGGAGAATTATAATCCACTGATAAATCAGATTTAAATTAGATCAAAATGAGCGCAACTGGAGTAATAAGGTTCGCAAATAAAACAAGGGACTGATTGATTTCGATTGAAATTCTCCCCGAAATTGAATCTTCCAAACAAAAGTTGATTTAACGTGGTAGGACTGATTGTATTTTATTATAGCTCTAGCTCTAATAAAGATGTCTGAAAAAAAAAAACGTGATGATAAAGATATCTTTCATGTATTAGGTTATATCTGGCATTGGATAACAAAATCAACTGTAACAGCTGGACCTTTCTTTTATTTTTATGAATATCAGCTACAAAATGCCAAATAGACACTCTGAGAACTCAACGACAAATGCATGAAAATCAGAGTTTATTCTGGTCATTAATTTCCCCACTAAAAGTGACCCAATGGTAGTCTAGTGTTCTGTTATTGCTCTGTCACAATCAAAAACAGGAAAACATGACGAAACAGATGTTTTTTTATGCAGTAGGTGAAATTTGGCATCGGTTGGATAACAAAAGTAACTGTAACAGCTGGAGTTTTCTTTTATCTTATGAATACAAACGAGAAAATGTCAAATAGATACTCAAAGAATTCACAGACAAAAGAAAAAAGTGATACACCAGAAGTTTTGATTAACAATGAGTGACGTGATTTTGTTCCATGGTGTATGGGCGATATGTGGTTCAAATTCAAGCTGATGTCCAAGGTAGGACTTTCTCGCTTAATGCGCCTTTTAGTCAACTATTTCAAGTCGTTTCTTTTAAATGCAGTAGAAAATAAGTTGGGTCTATTTATGAGCATTTTTCAATAAAGTTTCGAGGGGATATATATATATATATATATATATATATATATATATATATATATATATATCCACAAACCACAATGTTCTCACTCCTGTGTTGTATCTTATTGCTAATATTTATTTTTGTCACTGGTTCTATTTTACGATTGATATCGAATGCCTGTCAGATGATATTTTATTTTATTAAACTGTTCTGGCATGCACCCATATCTCTTTAAAGCAAAATTTGTATTATATGAAGGATGCTGTTCGATGGTCCTAAGATTCTGTTTTCTTAGAGAGCTTGAATGTATTTATCCGAAAAAAAAAAACAAGAAAAAAACAAAAACAATCATTATGTAAAGATTTCCAACATAGACATGCACGTTTTTTTTCTTCTGTTTAGTGAAAAATATTTGAAAATCAAACCCTTTAATTCAATCTGTTCACTGTTCTCCTTAAAATTGATTCTGCAAAATATGTTAGAACCAAAATCAAACGAGAATCTATAAAGTTACCTCCATTTTCTTACATCAATTTCACCTTCAGGTTCGGTCATATCTAGATTAAGGAAGATTTCAATTTTCCACGTGAATGTCTTTCATGAAAAGAACATAACTAGAGCTTAATACATATCTAAAAGAAATGAAATGGCCATTTTGTCACTTGGAAAAGTTGATATCAATAAAGTTAAGCGATTGTAAACTAGCTATCGTGGCTATAGATTGTTGAACGGTTTTAGTGCGTGAAACACATTGAAATTATAAATCAACGCACGGGGCTATCTAGCGTTTTATATTTCCTATTTTTATCGCACTAACAAAAATAAAATATTTTCGTTGTAAATGGTTGTATATGTCTGGTGTTTTTAACTGTTTTTAATTTTTGCAAAGTCATTGCTTACTTAAGTAATGATATCTATCATCGCTTAAGTGCGACATATTTTATGTGAATGCGATCGTATTAATTGCCTAGGGTTGAGGAAGTATGAGTAAGGCTTACATATCGTAAGACAAATTGACTGATTAGCTCTTGCAAAAGTAAACAGAATCATCAATTCAATATTGTTATTTCACAAAATGTTTGTGTTATTAAGTGATATAAGAATAGTTTCTCTCATAGTATTTGAAATTGGTATTATTGGTTAAGCTTTAGATTCCATGTTCTGAAGTTATCGGTATTCTCCAAGCTTAGCTTACTATACAGTACAAAGTTACAAGAAAAGATTGAATATACTACCATGAGCATCTACGAGACTATGTAACTAACCATTAGTGCTACTGCAGCGGTGAGACTTTTGGATATTACCAATGGATCATGCGAGTTTATCTCCTGCTCTGAATTTATCAATTGAACAATAATATTAATGTTTTGTCAAAATCATCTGAATAATATCATTACTTCAATTGAAAATATATAAATTTTGTCGTAATCTAACAGTAATTAAATAGAAACGAATCAAGACCCCCCAAAATTGTTAAAAATTACAGCGTATAATCTATAAGTTTCACGATGACGAAAAACGTTTTTCATTTATTCTGATTTATCATCGAAAAAAGATATTAAGATAGAGAAGTATTGGTGTTTAATCGACGTTTCTTCTACAAAATTGTCACATGCAGGGGCAGCTTGATAATGAAAGAAGCATCTATTTTACATAAATAGATATTTTTCAACATAATCTCCTTCTTTGTCAATGCACTCAATTCAAACATTACACCATGAAGATTTTAGATAAAAATGTGTAACTCCGACTGGTTGGCTTTTTTAATCAATACGGTGATGTCACCCCAAAACAGGCTCCCTTGGATGAAGGATGCAGGTTCAAACCTCAGCGGAAATTATTCTTTACTTCTGAGTCCAGCTGCTTACTTAAGGATCGTAGAATGACGATAGGAAAGTTGCAATAAAATCAGAGCAGAATAAAGTCTAAGAAATACCAAGCAAAAATCTGCTCATATAGTGTAGAGTGTGATTTTCTTGTTTTTTTCCACTTAAAGATAACAATTTATCAGACAAAATAATCTCCTACCCATCATTTGAAAAAATGAACTCTTCCACTGTAGATTTAAAAAAATATATTTTAATTAGTTTCTCAAAAGATCGCGTTAGGCCACTTTTCCAGTTTTATAAAAAAAATAGGCAAAAAGTATTGCTCAACTTCTGATTTGCAGTGAACCATCATAGAGGAGGGGCACACCGTCCTCCACTTTCTTCTGCACCCCAGTCACCCATAACTCCCACCACAACCACAAACTATGATAACTCATCCTCATCCTCATCATTTTGGGGGTATAGGAACGCTCAAAAAATTTTCACATGAAAAAATAATGGTATTTGATTCTTTATTATGAACCATTTCGGCTTATCAAAGTTTTTCTTTTTTTTTTCACGGGAACGCACTAATTTCGGATAGCTAAGTAAACCTGTAAAGTATATATAGTTTCCATGGAGGTCAACTATTTAATCATGATTAACAAGGCCCAATCTAAGAATAAAAATACTATCGCTATATTTCTGTTTGCAATTGTATGGCAAGGAGAAGAAAAAAAAAAGACAACGTTTAAATGTTTACCAACTATAGGGAATAAAACAATGGAAAGAAAAAAAAATAGGACGAACATAAATCAAGCCTGGCTGCTGCAGGTTCAAATTGCACTCCTCCTTCTATTCCGACCGAAGATATTTACTGCAACTTTTCATTCTCTCTATATATACATACAGGGTGGATTGGACCACCGGGCAACCGGACGAAATCCCAGTGGGCCGCCTCCGTCCCCCCAACCGTCGCCGCCTGGCGCCTAGACAGTAGGCCTGCGAACCGCAACTATCTCCCCGCTTGGCCGCATATTTTCTTCCAAATACACAAACGTGGATTTCGTGCCTTAAACGTGTCCATTACAAGTATCATGCCTGTCCCGCTTCCACCACAGAGCTACCAATCAAGTGGTTTTTATCAGTAGATTTTGTGTGATTTAAACCTTTCTAGACACGGATGAAAGGACAAATGAGTGAAGAGTACGTCTGTCAGTATGCTGATATGAAACTTCCGTTCATTGACTACTTTAATGTTCCTGTCCAATTCATCTTATTTTTACAGTTCATGTGCCCGATAGATCATATGTATATATTTATATTTATTGACAGTTCCGTAGCTCCGAGGTAGGATATCGGTCTCCGTCTCCGGATCAGAATCAAAAGTTTCAATCCTGCCTCGCGGTACTGGATAGGTTAGTGGTAAGTCTATAGCCACACTGAAGAGACATAATACATCGAAACAGCTGTCTGTGGATGACACAATTTATATATATATATATATATATATATATATATATATATATATATATATATATATATATATATATAGATAGATAGATAGATAGATAGATAGATAGATAGATAGATAGATAGATATAGATATCTGTGTCGTCATCTAATAAAGTTTGACAACCTCAGCAGTAGGCTGATGATCTCATTGGCCCTTTTAGTTCCAATACTTCTGCGCTACTGACAGAGCCGGATTTACCTTTGATGGGCCCCAGTGTATAAGATTGGGGAGGGTGCGTCAATTTTTGTTTTCAGCATTTATTTTTCAAGCGTGTCTAAACGAAAAATGAAAATATGATGTTCAATTTAATGCAAAGTCCTTTATAGATCGACTATCTATCTCTATGTAAGATAATGAATCCTTAAACAAGTGTAGATGAGATATTATATATTTTTGCGGACAAAAAAAAAAATGAAATAAATAGATAGAAATAAAAAGATTTCTCAGATATATTTTTGAAGCCCGCCCCCCACCAATCTTCTGCCCAACTCCTGTGCGGTTATTTTGTTTGCATTGTCTCAAGTAAGACCCTGGCTACTAAACAACTTTCTGCACTCTATAGTTATTATAAGTGTCCATATATGCAGTTGCATGTCGCAAATCATCAACTGTACTGTCAAATTAATGATGGCTTATCTCCAAGGCCCTGTAGGTCAAAGCCAAAGTTGGTTTCGGCGTCGAGAAATCTTCAAGGTACAAGTTAAGTTGTGCGGTCTCCCAAAACAAGTGCAGGTCTTCCTACAGGGCTTGTAGTATTGCTCTATCTCCCTATCGCATACTCAATGACAATGACCCCCCCCACCCCCCCAAAAAAACTACCCATGCTCCAAATCATACCCCTCACTCAAATATGGTACAGCAATAGGAATATCGTCACCGTTGGGGTATAAGATGCGAAAATAAAGCAAATCTACGAGTGCCATAGGATGGACCGTATTACTTAACTTGTATCAATGTAAATAGGATTCTTTCAATAATCTCTTGCATAAATATTTATGTTGCATTCGTCAAGACAACGGAGTTAGCAGACCGATATTTCTCGAAGTTTTCGTTCAAATTTGATCAAGAAAAGTTGGTTTTAAATATCATTTTGTTTAATATATTTTGAATTTCTCTCTGCTTTGTGGGTAATTCATGCGTCCGTATTTTCGTACTTATGCTGCTGAAAGTTTATAGATTTACTTCAAGCTTATTCAAAAAGATTTAGAAAACCCTTGCTGTTGCAAAAACTCGTCAAATATAAAATGTCTCAACAATTGAAATGTAATAAAAGGGGATAGCTGACGAAAAAACGCCCCAAACTTGTATAATAATCAATTGTATTCTAAAGAAAACTTTATCCTTTTCGTTTGAAGGATGATTGGAGAACATTTTTTTTTGTTTCCTATGCTTAGAACCGGAGGTCTTGTCTTTGAAAATTTGTTTATACAGGATAAACGATAGGACGTTAAAATTTGTATTATGAATTTTTTAGTCGAAATTGATCCAGATTTTAAAATTATACCAAAAATCAACTAGTAATAAGATTTGAATGAAACTTCCGGTACTTCTTTATTTATGAATGTATTTATTCATTAAAAGTCTATTTCGTGAGAAAGATTTGGCAACATTTCCAAGTCAATTACCTAACTCCACTTAATTTCACGAAATATTATACGTTGTGAAAAATATTCATTTTTCTATCACGATATCCCCGTTAGATTTAAATCAGTTGAAATAATATTCGAAACCTCAGTCGGAGATTCAGAAAATATGGCATTAATCGGATTAAAAGACTGCGATAAAACTAAAATATGCTTTTGCTTGGAAAGGTTTGTGGTTCCCTTTTTATTAAAATATATTATAGACTTCTGGTTTGTGGAAAAAAATGATTTTTAAAGATTTTTTATGAAAGACTTATTTATGGATACATGTTTTCAAATATTTGATTTTTTTCATTCTCCGTGGTTACTTCTGAAAGGTTGTAATTAAATCAAGTCGTATTTTAATAATCAAGAAATTAACAAAATCTAATGTCCAGAAGATTGTTTATAGAATTATTTTATTTTGGAAATTAAATACAAATGATATGCATTTAAAATGTATGGTGGCCTGGAACGCAATAACTGGGTTGGCTCACTTGATAACCTTCACTCTTGGCATTATCTAAGTCATGCATAAAGGTGTCTTCTTCGTCAAACAAAATCTCTTTTTGTTAGGTAATTTTGGTGATAGGGCGGACTGTGAAAATATAACTCTTCCGATTTATGTCATTTTTGGTCGTCCATACAAGTATGTCACTGGCAACGCTAAATAATATAATAATGTGGAATAGAGATCACGTTCTTCTCGAAAATAATGATCTGATTTCCATCCATCTGTATATAATACTAAAAGTCCGATCCCATTTATCTGTAGGTGACTTTTAAGTAGCCGAAATAGTATAGAATTAGGGTACCCTCCAAAAAAGAGCTGTTTTGATTTATTAGGGTCAAAGGTTCCATTTAGACCTCCTGCTGTAACCTACTTGAAAATCCGCCCTTAAGGTTCTCAGATTGTAATAATAAATCATAATTAAGTGAAGCTAATAATAAATTTCTAGCTGTACTCGTGGAAATTCCATAGGTGTTGACGCCTAGGATTTCCCATTATTACATGCCTTTGCTCATTCTTCGTTCTTCGCATATATCTCCTCAAATCGTTGCCTTTATTTCTTACAATATTCGTTACCAATCCATATATCTATCAAAATCTCGTACAAATATGGGGTTAGTTTCACGCACGAAAATATTCCTAACCTCTCAGTAAAGTACCTAATTCATTTTCTGTCTTTCCCCTCTTCATGCCTCCTTATCAAACTACCTAATCTTCTCCTTATGTTGTCACTGAAAGCGTAAAATTCAAACCAAGAAAGATCATGCTGAATATCATTGATTACATCCAAATTTAATATTTGATTAAATCTACAAAAAATTCAGCTAAATCTGCGAACCTTTCACTTTTATCTTATTTTCTACGATCAATGTTCCTTATAATTCTTCTTAGTCTGTACAGAACCAAGAATCCTGTGAGCAACTAAAACATGTGCAGTGCACAGAAGATATTTTACTGTTTGGACGATCATTGATTTTATTTGTCTAAATTTTAAGAGACCAAAGTTGGTTAATTTCAACAAAAAGTGTATAATAAAATAACTGATTTATCCCTTGCGTTGGTTTTATTTGTCATTTATTCATTGTAACTTAATCCTAGATGGTGTGTGGCATCAATATTCCATTGCGTGGTATAATTTGTGCTCAAGCACAACAGTGCAATATAGAGTGAAAATTGGTCGCCAAAAGGTTTTTTAAAAAATCCCATCAACGAAGTTCGGAAAGTTATATGTATCCACTCATTCTACCAGTCTGTTCACACAATACCTCCAAAGGTTCTCAATGAATTTTCGATGACATTTTGTGGAAAGATGGACCATAGACGAAGGAAGAACTGATCAAGTGATCCCATGTTTTGACATTATAGCTATATATGAATTTTCCTCCAGTTCTGGTCAATGTATGGTTTTGACAAAGAAGCATCACAAAGTTGATTGCGAAACTAGAAAACACTCACAGGGCGCTCTCTGAGTGTTTTCTAGTTTTGCAATCAAACATGCAATGCCCCTTTTTCAATTAACCTCTTCAAAAGTCTAAATAAAAAGGAAGTTATTTGTGCGTATCGAAGATTGGAGATGTTTGTGACATGATAATCACATTACCGTGAATAAAGACCGGTGAAAAATAAAGTTTCAAATCAACCAGGAAGGATATTCTGAGAATGTAGGCCGTAAAAGCAAAATAATCTATGCCTGATTAATTCTTGTTGAGGGTTGACAATACCACATCTAATTAAAAATAGAATCAGGATAATATCTCAACTTATGCTTGAATTGATAAACATATTTTTCCTCTATTTCCCAGGTGTATTTTACTTCCGTGAAGTAGAGTTGCGTACATGAAGTTTCAAAGGCACTCCTAAAAGGTTACAATATTGTTCAGTCAACTTAGTGAAAATAAACAATTTCTGCTTGTAAAAAAATCTGATGTGTAACAAGTACAATGACACGTCAGTTAGCATTCTAGATTCGACCCTAAAAATGCAGCACTAAACGGGAAAAAAACCCGTGTCATTATAACATAGCAAGGAATCATTTCTCAAATATATGATGTTACTCAGTCTCAACGAGATTGGGTGGATTCGTGCTGATCATATATCATCTGGTATCCACTCTCTTGAGCCGGTGAAATTATACGAGACGTCGATATATATCGTTACACTCCGGAGTCTGCCAGCGAATTTCTCATTTTTAACGTACTTATTTTGGAAATTTAACATTAATGAAATTGTTTCAAGAAAACATTTGAAAAAGTGCACGATTACAAATTAGCACTAAATGGGACTGTATCAAACAGTCGAAAAAAGAGGAATTAATTTTGTAAACCTTTCTTGTAGGCTAACAGCTCTCTCACTCGATGTAAAAAACCAATTAATGTGTCAGCTTTTTTTTTTTCTTTCACAAATTCTTCCCACATTCGCTCACTCAGTTTTAGGGAAAGATTAAGAGAAGTTAACATCGAGTGACCGATTATCTGAAACTTTACGACTTATAATCGGGGTAGCCATTTCATAGCGAGCCGAAATTCGACCACGTATGTGTAAGGATTATCCACAATTCAAACAGCCTCGAAATGTTCTTGCAATTATTAGAATTTCAAAAGTCTCGAGTCTTATTACAACCCGAACCCCCAGCTGTATTGGCTCATTGAGTTTGCCAGAATCATAGCCTATATTAAGGGGCCAAAATCAAGTGTTCGCTCGGGCCGTTTTGAGCTCCCAATCCACCCCATGTAGAGAGAATAAATACAAAATTATATATATATATATATATATATATATATATATATATATATATATATATATATTCATCATGAATGCATTTATTCATTAGAAAGTAATAAGACCATGTGTCTCTCTAAAATTAATGTTTGCAAACGTGTAAGGCTTGAAAGTTTGGCTCAGTCGGTAAGAAAGTCTGCTACTAATCACTTTTTCCCGATAGGGAAGACTTAATTTTATAAATTTATCTATTTATTAGAATGAAATAAGTCCTAGTGAATTTTTAGCATGAGTTTTGAAAATAGGTAAGACTTGCCAATTCAAATCAGTCGGTGGGAGACACGGTGATTTCAAATCATGGTTGGGTGTTGTTAGTTTTTTTTACACCCCCTTAATTTGGCTAGAATTATTCAATTGGGATAGTTCGTAGGAAAACAAAGTCACGTTGGGTTTGTCTATTTATAAATGATAATCTAATTGAATTTTGCAACCACGCCTTTCATAATGAATGAAGTAGGAACGTGAGTAGGGTTATGAAAATGAATAGAGGGAGAAAATAACAAAATTTGAAAGGAATAAATGTAAATAAGTAAAATATTATAGAATGTACTGAATATAAACTCGTTATCCAGGTGAGATCGGCATTGCATTTACATTCTCACAGTCCATTAACACTTATAACATACTTATCGTGCAAGGACAAAGCAACAACTCATGGGAGCAAAAGGAGAAGCTCCGGCAAATGAGTGAAAAAAAAAAAACAAAACAAAAACTGCACACACACACACACACACACACACACGTAAGTGCATGTATATCAATTCATCACATAAACCGAATATCATAAAGTGAAAATTTCAGGCCAAAATTCAGCCCCAAACTATGAGTCTGGCTAAAGACTTGTCGATCCACCTCGGTACACACGCACACACACATTATATATATATATATATATATATATATATATATATATATATATATATATATATATATATATATATATAGAGAGAGAGAGAGAGAGAGAGAGAGAGTTACTTTGTCGATCATATATAGTATATATATGTATACACTGTTATTATTGTTTTTAGGCTTAACTTATCTATGCACTAAGAGTGCTCGATATGAAACTCAGAATAATAGCAAAGAACTGAATTTATATATATATATATATATATATATATATATATATATATATATATATATATATAATCAGGAATGCAATATAATACAATATCCGATGTGTGACGGGTTTATTTCATAAAGGGCTCGATATATTCAACATTAAATATTTAGTTGATTTAAAGTAGAGCTTGAAATAACTACACACGCACACTCATATGTGTGAGTATATATATATATATATATATATATATATATATATTTTATATCTTATTTTCTCGCTCAAAAAGATTTTTTTCGGTTGCTCATTATAGATTTTTCATCAAAAAAATCTTCTTCAGGTGAAATATTTTACTTGGGAATCTTCTTCGAGTGAAACTGAATTTTTGATGAACAATTGGAAAAAAAACTTTACTCATTATGTATATATATATATGTATATATATATATATATATATATATATATGTATATATATATATATATATGTATATATATATATATATATGTATATATATATATATATATATATGTATATATATATATATATATATATGTATATATATATATATATATATGTATATATATATATATATATATATGTATATATATATATATATATATATATGTATATATATATATATATATATATATATGTATATATATATATATATATATATGTATATATATATATATATATGTATATATATATATATATATATATATATATGTATATATATATATATATATATATATGTATATATATATATATATATATATGTATATATATATATATATATATATGTATATATATATATATATATATATGTATATATATATATATATATATATATATATATATATATATATATATATATATATATATATATATATATATATATAGAGAGAGAGAGAGAGAGAGAGAGAGATTTATACGCTAAAAAACGTACATATTTGTAGATATCAAATATAAATTACCGTTTGTATGTATTCTCAAATTTTTTAAATTTATTCTTAAATCACTTATACTCACCCCACTACTATTTATTTAGCCATAATGATAGGTATCTAAGTCAATTATCTTGAATTTTATCTCTCACTTTTTGTTCATTCAAACATTTACATAATGCTGATATACATAAATTTAAATGTACACACACAAATGTACAAACAAATTCGCAGAAAAAAAAAAAAAAAAAAAAAAAAAAATATATATATATATATATATATATATATATATATATATATAGAGAGAGAGAGAGAGAGAGAGAGAGCAGGGAAGAGTGAGTTTTAAAAAGGCAAATATGTAGATAGGTGTGTAGATATACATATTTGTTGACAAACCTACAATTGAATTGAAGTGAATACAACAGAAACCAATCCATCGATCTTTATTCATTTTGTTTGTCTGGATTTAATACAGCGAATATGTATGAAAAATTACGATAAAGAAGTGGAGAAAAATCTTTACAAGTGGGAAGAATTGTATAAAAAAAATTGAGTCATCAAAACTGGAAAAAAAAGTAGTATTTCATGACTCAACAACCCTTTTCAAAAGCAAAGGTGATACATTCTTTTTCAGGAAAACTGTTTTTTCATTGCGTGGGTTTGAATGGAACTAATTCTTTCAAGTCAGCCGTTTATTATGCACGGACATGGCAAAACTACCCGAAGGGACTAATTGCGGGAGAAAGATGAATAAGTTTTACCCGGTTTCATTTTGTGTGGCAATCGAAGTATTTCAATGATTTGATTCAGTATCATTTGTCCGAGGAATCAACTTCAAGTTGAAATAGTTCGGAACAGGGAAAGAAAGCGGACGAAGTATAGGTTATGAAGGAATTTTTTAAAACATTTACATATTGGTAGATTCAAAATGAGAGAAAATCAAATAATAAAGTTTGAAAATGTTAGTAAATCGGATAAATACATAGATAATTAAATTGTTTTTGATATATTTGCACACACACTCACATATATATATATATATATATATATATATATGCAGATATAGATATAGTCAGCTAGTTTCGCATGCATAGATTTTCATATATATTCACACACACAGACACACACACATATATATATACATATATATATATATATATATATATATATATAGTGTGAGAGAGAGATAGAGGTATAAAGGGAGGGCAGGAGAAAGAAATATGTTGATTAGAATGCATAGATTGTAATAGATATATTAGCACTCACAAACACGCATACATATATATATATATATATATATATATATATATATATATATATATATATATATATATAGAGAGAGAGAGAGAGAGAGAGAGAGCAACAGATAGATAAGTAGATATAAAGACAGATGAAAGCATGAATGAAATTGCCCTTATATATGTGTGTTTACACACACATACACTCATATTATATATATATGTATATATATATATATATGATCATAAATTACGTACATTATTTGAAATGATCCCCTGGTATTACACAGTGAATGTATCATTTAGCCAAGATAACGCAAATAGGTTAAACAATAAGAGAAAATTCATAATTCACAGATATAATAGAAAGAAATTTATTATCAATACGTTGGATCATATATCCATTTCTTTATATATATATGTGTGTGTGTGTGTGTGTATATATATAATGTTGAAATTCATCTGCAGTAGTACTCCTAACGAAGACATCAGAGGATCAGATAATGTGCACTGGGGTCAAACATACTGGGTGGGGGCATCATTACCAGCAATCCAGGTTCCTTTGGTATGTGCAATACTACCAGACTTCGTCAGTCGAGGAATTAGGATCTCGTAGCTTCAGATTTGCTTGCCACACCTAATCGATTGTGACCTCTGTTCATTTTGGGGCGCTCGTAACATATTCCTTTTATCTAAGGAATCAACCTCGGATATTTCGACGTTGAAGTATCCACTAAATCATGAATGATCAACCTTTGCGAATACGTATCGTCCCAGCCCTTTCCAACACATTTCGGATATATGGATTTTTCCAAATTCTGCTCTTGGTCTCCCAATGCATCCTCCCAATAGTCACTTATGGAGCTGAAACATGGAACCTAACCCAGAGACAGACTGGTAAATCGAGAACCATGCAACGAGCACATGATAGAATAATGCTGGGCCTCACATGGAGAGACCACAAGACAGCACAGTACATCCGAGAAAAGACGAAAGTCAGGGACATTATAGAACCCATTAAAAATCTCAAATGGCGGTGGGCTGGCCATGTTGCAAGAGTGGCAGACAACCAATGGACATCACGACTCACGAGATGGATCCCCCGAGATCACATGTGCAACCGAGGCCGGTAGAATATTAGATGGAGAGACGAGCTAGACAAGTTTAGGAAGTACTGGCTCCGCGACATCCATGATGGTGAAGTGTGGCAAATCCTTGGGAAGGTCTATGTCCAACGAAGGACGTTAAAAGACTGATGATGATGATGATGATGAGCCTCATTTGATATTGTCTTTGAAATTAACTGTTAATTCCACCGAGTGTACTAATCATTGAAGTTACCAACTCGTTAACGTTAGTCAGATAAGGCAATTCCAGTTATCTATCTCATCCAAGTCATGGTATCAAGATTATTAGATTCTGAAAATGGGGCATATAATCTTTAAAATTTAATATCCTATCGGAGATAATTTCAGCGTTTGTATATAAGTTTATATAAGCTGTGATATCATGGGCAGAATTTATTTAAACAAATATGCCAGCACTCTTATTCACCCTTATGATTACATATATAGTTACATAAACACTTCTCGTGAAAGTCGTGGATGGAAGATGAAATATTAGTGACGGTTACATTTTCAGTGCCGACTGCATTCAAAGCCAATACACGTAAGGAAGGTTTCAGTTTTTCTCATCACTGCAGAGGCACCCTCCCCTACTCCACACGTCAACCACCTGCGGTTTGCATTTGTCGTTTTCAGCACGAACAAAATGAATATTCCTACGGGATGGGAACGAAAATTGCATTATTAAACGTCGAATTTTGACGTAAAATTTGTTTTAACAAGTTTCAGCACTTAATCTATGCCGTGCATTTGAAATCAAGAAGAAGCAAGGTTGTCTGCGGTCATGACTTAGGGCAAGTGTTACTGACTGACAGTGTAATGTAAAATACACTGCTAATGATTTTATGGTAGACGAGCCAGACTGCTGCAAGGCCAAACCCTCTCTTACTTCTATTGCGATTTTGTATATATATATATATATATATATATATATATATATATATATATATATATATATATAATTGATAAATTGATATGTATATAAGACTTGTCAATTTAACTCAGTCGGTAAGAGAGCCGCCTTCCGATCACATGGTCGTGATTCAAAATCATGGTAGGGAAATGTTAATTGTATTTATAGGTTTGGTTTAACAAGACGTGATAGACATTCAGAGAGGAATCTACTCCCCTACATTTGGTGAGGATTGTTCTTGTTATGGGGGATCACAGAGTAAAAGTTTGTCAGTTGTCAGATATGAATGCAAGCCTTACTAATGGCTTGGTAGAATGAATGTGCATTGCAAAACATTTTACTATTTACCAAGGATCATTAGTGTTATAGACATTGTTATTATGTATCATACATGTGCAAATCAGATATATATATAAAGTCGTTTTCCAAGAAATGAGACTCTAAAATGTACCCTATGACTTATAGGTGGAGGGTTACTTTTTTCGTATGTCTATCCGAATCCGAGAGCATAGGCGCCAACTACGAGGGGCTCGGGGGCTCGGGCCACCCCTGGGAAAATTGTCGTTTCATGTTATTTGCTAATTCTTAAATTCAATTATATTTCTGTTCCGCTTACTGATAATACGTGTTTCTATGCTATTAATTCGAATAGCTTCAACATATTTCAAGTTTTCAGATTTGAACCACCCATGGGAAAACTGAAAGTCGTCGCCAATGCCAGAGAGGCAGATAATCTATGCTAGCCAGTAATCTGAACTCCTGTATAAAACCTCTGTCTGAAGTATGAATTATACTCAGTATAGAATTGTAAATAAATGAAAGTATTATAGAAAATACGCTATCATAGATATCAATTCCCGTATGTTACACTGGATCGGCAAAATTGCCAAATTTTTCAATTATATAAACTTTTGGTTGTAAATAAAAAAGTTATTTTAATCCTTGCTTTGATTATTTAATTAAACTAGTGATCAAATTGAATTGATTTTTTTGTAAAAGAGTTAAAACTACGTTTTCATACATATTTTTTCGATTCAGCGTAACATATAGTTGCAGAATATACTTCATATCTATTTTGTAATGTAGTTTGACACAGGGTCGTAGTTGTGGAGCACCAAGTGCAGATATAACTCATTAAACTATCAATGGTCAGCATCGCAAGTTCCTTAACCATTACTACATTGATTGCGAAACTAGCATATGATATTACTGGAAGGTTCTGGAATTCCACGAAATCCCAACGAAATCATCAGTTCCACAATCTTTCAGTCCCGGGGAGAGAAAGAGGGGCTGATAAAGTGAGCGAAATACGATAGAATTACATATACAAATGTACATGCATGTGCGTGTGTAGAAAAATGCTCTGCTACGCATCATAAACAATACACATAAATATATATGAAATGTGTTCATCTTGGAATAATAGTGTGCCAGTAAATCATGTTAGACCATTGTACAACGAGCTGGATTCTCAATGGGTATACCACTCTAGTTGGCTTGTGCCAAGCTAAACTTACTAAATACCTACGTAGATGTTCCTCTGAATTTTTGAGATGAGATATTATTATTAGTTCTATTATTATTCGGACTATCCTCATCTTGGTTGTTTTTCATACAACGTTTCGGCCCTTGTACTCTACGGCCATCATCTGGTAGGTATGGGGGAAGTAACGAACCGAACCCTTTATTTAACCACACTCCCCTCTTAGCAGTTGTAGTATTTTCGAATTATTATTGTCTCACACTGAGACTGAACCTAGAACCATTAGATTACTTGCAGTAATTCTGTCTGATTCTCTAACCTCTACGCTATGTAGAGTACAACGGCCGAAACGTTGTATGAAAAACAAACAAGATGAAGATAGTCCGAATAATAATAGAAATAACCTACGTAGATATTTGATTTTTGCATGAAGAATATTATTAAACCCCAGTACAGAGTCTGGAGTTGACTTTGTTTTTACCGTTATAAGAACATGAACAACAAGAATAATCCTCAACAAAATGAAAAGCTGTAAATCGTTACGTAAAATCCTCATTCCCCCTACCATAATTTGAACGACCTTGTGCGAGCCAGGAGTCTTTCTTATGGATTGAGCAAAAGTTACAAGTCTAAGATAATAACGAAAACTTATCGTAAAGATACACAAGAACCTCAATAGATAAATATATCTATACTACAAAAGTATATTTTGTAGTTTGTTATATATACAATACAGCAATTGCAGTAATTATCTTTAGTTGGAATAGAAGAAAGTGTAACGTTTGGCCTTGTTGTTGCTTTTCATCACAACATTCTAGGTAAATGAACGTTTCGATCGCAAGACTAGACAGCACGGAATTGGGACTAAAGATATAACTTCCGACGAGACATGAACTTGCATGTCATTCCTCGGGAGATCGTCTTTCATGGACGTCATCTTAACCACCTCGACCACAGGGGTGTAAATTCTTTACACTGCCTACACAAATAGTATTCTTTTCAAGGATTTTCTAGAGTATTTTACAAAATCATTTTTTTTTTTTTAGCTCTTTTAGGCATTGTAGCTTTTCATCTTGATAAATGGTTAAGAATACGTTCATAACAAAACTGAATCTCGAAGTGGGAAATGCGAATCTCGTCATAGGTTATTTCTTCCGATTTAGCGCTGTTTGGTCTGGTGGGCGGAGAGTTTGTCGTCTCCTGTCTTCTGTCGAAAGTAGTATGGAAAAAAAAAAGGAAAAAAGACAACCCCACCCCAGCAATAACAATAGGAATTAAAGCTAGGAAGAAAATAATTGTTAAAGTTCGTATATATATTGTCGAACTTCAGGCCAGTCCAAGTCAGGAGATGACTTCATTTTTTTTACCGTAAAAACAAGAACAATCCTCATCCAATTTAGGGGACTAAACTCTTCACAAAAGTCGCAGTAATCATCCATCTTTGGAATAAAAGTTGGATATATATGGATATATATATATATATATATATATATATATATATATATATATATATATGTGTGTGTGTGTGTATGTGTGTGGACGGCTTATGTAGTAAGTAGTTGATAGCTGTATTTTGATCTGAAATTTTCGTTGTATAATCAATCGTCAGTCCATGTAAATAATATTCATCTCTGCATTCAGTGCGCTGAATATTTGTAGTGTAAATAAATGTACCTCCATCATCACGCTACGGACTTGATTTATCCACTCCACATGCACACGCACATACATGGTGCCCCACTAGTATGTCCCAGTATATCTACACACACACACACACACATGTATATATATAGTCTCTGCTATATTTGGTTTATAGCTATCTGTAAATATAGATAGATGGGTGTAAAACTATATTCCTTATGTACGTATACAAGCATATCTGTGCACATTTGTACACACCATTAGTTCATTTATTCATACAACTGGATACAAACGTTCTTACACACGGGTCCTGGTGTGCACATGTGAACACACACACACACATATATATATGTGTGTGTGCGTATACGTGCACACAGATAAAAAAGGGTCTCAATGGACATTTAGAGGAGGAGAAGTCTATTTTTACTAGCTGTTCGCGTTTTGCCTTATCTAAAAGCATTCCGGGGAAACACATCTGCTTTGCTTAGCGAACCCACTTTTGGGTCGTACTCTTGCAAAAAGAGTCGAGATTTCCCAGTAAATTTAGAACGAAGTAGATACAAGCCAAGTTGATCCTCCCAGAGTTTCTCGTACGAAGTCTCTAAGTTCATTTGTTACGTTTATATCTATTCTGGGTCGATCAGACTATCAAGAATGTATTATACATTTTTAACGCACCATCACGCAAAAGATAAGAAGTAATGAAATCTTACTACTGGGTTTTGTGTGTGTGTATATATATATATATGAGAGAGAGAGAGAGAGAGAGAGAGAGAGAGAGAGGTTGAGATTTGGGTGTAACACTTTTCAATGAGCAACACTTTGATCCCAGGCAGATGGCCGGGGAGCGGCACTTTGATCCTAGGCAGAACGCATAGATACTCCAATCCTAGGCAGAAGTGCCGATCCATACGTAAATAATCCAGTCGTTTTTGACGGGTACGATGCCACCGAATAAATAAGCAGCGACAAATGAATAATTTATTTAAGTATGTATAATGTCTTACTTTTCTTCTAAATTTATTCGAATTTCTGATATTTTTTATCAATGGCTTCTCGGTAGGTTTATTATAGATCTTCATGTAATAAAAGCGAATAATTACAGAAATCAAATGTATGGCAATGAAGGTGTATATAAAGTGAAAGTAAGTAACGATTCCCAGCTAGTTGTCTTGTCTCATGGGGAGACGCTTTTCATCTGACTTGTATTGCTTTTTGAAATATGGAATCGCTTGTATCACACTAATTGCTATGAATGGTTTGGTCCGAGCTGTATATTAGCCACCTTTTCTTCTCTGTTGAGAACATCTAATATTGTCGGACTCTAGATTTGAATTTGTTTTCGTAGAATAGCTATATTACCTAATCAAAATCAGACGAGTTATTACACATAAGACGATGACGTACACAAAAACTGATGACTTGTCAAACAACAGCAAAAATGGCTTTGTCAGATCACATCGATACGATAATAGACTAGAATAATTTTATTTCAACAAACAAATAAAAAAAAATTAATGTTTGTATATTTATTCTTAAATGAGATGACAGATAGATTCTTTAAAAAATTTGACATGTTTGTTCGTTGTAGTGTTTTGTTGTTTTGGAGTTAAAGTGAGTTTCATTTTATCTATTTTTTTTTTTTTTTTGTAAACATTGAATTTCTAACTAATAGAATTGAAATGGGACGTGTAGTTTTGGAATGATATTGTATAGAGAAATGAATTCTGTTTTGTTCACCTTTGAGACATTATTTATCAAATCACCCCAAAATTGAGCTCATTTCAAACAATCATTCTGACACTCCTATAACAGGAATAAATTTGTTTACTATATACACTCGGCAGTGTGTTATAAATGTCATAAACGAAAGGAAAAAAAACTATGTGCTTTATCTAGCGTGCTGTTTGAGTGAGAAGTTCTTAAAATAGTTATTGTCTTTTTACGTATGAGATTTTCGACAATTTTCATAGCCTCGTAGGCGGAACATACATAAGATACACTTTATCTGATTAAATTTTCAAATGAGCTGGAAATGTCGGAGTTTAGATGGAAAAAGCAAGTTCGGTAAAATGTATAAAATAGAGTAAAATTTCTAAGATCTTTTTTAATTTCAAAACTGAGAGAATGACCAGGAGAGCACCTGGTGATTTAATATAGAATGACCCCTTTTACATTTTAATGAAGCGAGGGGGTTGGAACCTAGCACAGCTAGGCTTCTTTCAATTTGTTATCGAGCGTCTAAGGATAATGGCTATCCAGCTAGCCTCTACAACCTTACTATCGGGTTTGATCCTCACTGGATCCCCGATACTTATCTCTTTGAGTCAAAAATAAATAAGGTTTAGAAAACAACTATCCTGGTTTGATGCAAGCTCCTTGTAGATTAGAATAATGCTTCGCGGGCTAGTCTTGCAGACCATTACAGCAGAATAGAAAGTTCGATTCTCACTTGATGAAGCTTAATAGCAGCCTTGTACCAAACCGAATTTGCCTTAGCAAGTCTGTGTTATTTACAATACATTATTTGGTTACAGCGGTCTGTGTTACACAAACTCAAGTCTTAATTCGAAGAAATCTGAGGGTTATCTTTCTTAGGTGTGGCTTCTATGGAATGTTGCATCATAAATCTGGTCGACATCAGGATCCTAATATCGATGGCTGGTGGCAGATGGAAATTCGCGACTGAGATGAACATTCTTTTAGGATTGGTAAAATGACGATCTCTAGCAGATGTATAAAATATATTTACAATTATTTAACACTGAGTGAAACAGGGATGGATAACCCTTCCACATTAAGCGTTTGCGTTAGCTGTTTATCAACCTAAGCCTACTTTAATCTCATCCTATAAATGCAGCCTTTTGTCAGACTTGACTTGTTCAAAAAATAATTCCCCGTTATCCGAACGTATTAAAATGTTTCGCCAACCGAAATGGCGTAATGCAACGAAAAAAAAAAAACGATTACCAATAATTTATATAGGGAAAATTTTTGAGCGTTCCCACACACAAAAAACAAATTGATGATGGCATTTATTAGGCCTAATCGTCAGAGGTTGGGAGGTGGGAGATACAGGAGACTGGGGTGTAGAAGGTAGAGATGGAGGTGGAGGGTGCGCTTTGCCTCTATAACGTCTCGCAGCTAAAGAAACGCAGAAAGTTATTTTCGCTTTTGGTGATGCATGTATATTTTTCACACACACGTTCGCACATATAGATATACTTATTTCTCTCACACCTTTACTCTCTCTCTCTCTCTCTCACACGTAGATACACACATACACACACTCGTGCACATGTATACATATTTACTTATAAAATGAACGGTGTGATTCTCTTGGTTCTCATTCCGTAACCTTGGACTCTTCCACATAAAGGTAACTGTTTTGATGATAAAAATACGTTCGATTCATACCACTGCAATGAATTTTTTTCTAAATTCTTTTCCAAAGCGATTGATAAATAGGTAGTCTTTACTTTCGAAAGTAATGCTCAGCTTTTGTTTTGAAGCGAGTCATTATAGAGGAAGCGCATGCTCTTTTCGTCACTCATCAACACCCCACTGTTTTGGTCCCAATACCACAAACTCTGACGACTCAGCCTGACGTACCACCCTCACCATCTAGGAACGCTCATGAATTTTTCACGTGTAAATTGATGGTAATAGTTGACAAAATGTTTCCCCTACCGCCAGAAATATTTATTTGGCTTGTTAGAGAGAAAAAAACAAAACAACAAAAACACCCAAACCCAAGACGACTAGAACTAAGTGAAAGAGAGGTGGGCAACGATCAAAAAATTTGGGGCGATAGGATGAGATATATATATATAAATATAATTGACAGACCTCATATATATATATTTATATATATATATATATAATTGACAGACCTCATATATATATATATATATATATATAATTGACAGACCTCTCTCTCTCTCTCTATATATATATATATATGTCAGTAAGCAAGGCTCCAGGCAATCAGTTGGTCGTAAGTTCAAATTACGGTTGGGGAATGTGGATTTTACAACCCCTATGTTAGTGAGCTTTGTTCTTGCTACGGAAGAAAAATAAAGTCAACTCCAGTTTCAGACAATATATGCTTGACTGAAATCTTCGCATGATAAGCTTCTGCATACTCAGAGAATTTTTCATACCGTTAAATATGCATTTGTAAGTATATATATATCAAGAATTGGATATATATGATCAAACAGAATGATTATGAATTTCGTTATATTATACAGAAACTCCTTTTTGGAATGATCTTCTGTCGTCACGCGGTTAATGTATCACTTAGCCTTGACAATATAAATAGAATAAACAATACATATATCCAGTTTGGGGTACATAACTGTCGCGTAGAAGGAAGCGAATAGATCGAGAATAAACAGGATGAGAATTTGGAAAGAAAGTAGTCATTTGGGCCTCTGCATTACCGGTGGTTGTTTAGCTCAATTGTAAGAGCAACGCTACGTTGAAGCGGCTACCCTATCGTTCGCAGGTTCGATTACTGCAGCAGCATTTTCTTTGATTGTTTAACCTAGTTACGTTGTGCAGGCCAAGTATCACATTAACCGTGCAATGACGGCAGATCATTTCAAATAAGTTTCTATTTAATATATATATATATATATATATATATATATATATATATATGTGTGTGTGTGTGTGTGCGTGTGCCCGCCTGTAATAATGTATTTGCGTTTTAAATGTGTTTGCAAATGTACTCAATGAAAGCTGTTCCCCAAAAGATAAAACAAGAATAATTCAAACAGTGAAAATTCTATTTCCACTGGGGATGATGAAAAGTATTCTGGCTTCGAATAGTGCCGACAGATTATCCTTGGCGTATAACACGCAGATGATATTTAGGTGTTAAATTTGATTCAAATGTACGCCTTGACCACCGTGATATACGGTAATAAAAATAAAAGTACGAACTAAAAGCTCCTGTGTGGAGTTACTCATAAAATATCCTAGACAAATGCTTAAATAAGCCTTAGATCTTCTTTGTTGCTTTTCTCTCTATGGAAAAATAGAAAAATCCTTCAACTGCAGAATAAAATCATGTTTCGACTCACGTACGAGGGTAGATCGAAGAATCCGTAGGGTTACACGTAGCCATGAACTGAATCTTGATATGGACTTTTCACTGTATAAATTTTGATCAATGTAATTAATATTCACCAAAGTACTAAGTGTAATGGAAAGCAACGTTATTATGTAAAAAATAAATATCTTATTTGTGAGTTATTGCTGTACCAGCGTATAGGTACATTAACATTAGTAAACATACTAAGAGAATAATTTAGTTCAAATTGTATTTTATTCCACAACTTCCTGTTCGATTTTTAAACCCCTAGAATGAGCAATATGTGCAATGCACTGACGGTCAAAAATATTTTTCACTGATTCAAGGGGTCAATATTCCATTTACATTAAAACGCTTTTGGGGGAATTTATACACGAGAGAACAGAAATAGTAATTCGTTTCATTTTAAATCTTGAATCCCAAACTTGTGATTCTGGTATCTTTTAAAAAGTAAATCAACAAAATATGAATAAAATTTAAGTTGATATCACGGACTGCGTCGAAATAAACTATTACTGCCACAAGAATTTTGTTTCGAAAAATTAACATCGTGCCTCGTTCTCTCGAATACCTTACGAATGTAGATTTTATTCAATTGGTTTCATTTCAGATTTGAGGCAATTAACATCGGTTGGAAACATTGCCCGAGAGATCTGAAGAGATTTAACGGACATTACCGAAGTAAAACAATCTGTATACGATATATTCGTATTTCTACCTTCCCCCATACTTAAAAGGAATCTGGTCATATCTCGTTCTCTGGAATACCTTACGAATGTAGATTTTATTCAATTGGTTTTATTTCAGATTTGAGGGTAAATAATGTGGGTTGAAAAAAAAAAAAAACCAGATCCGAAGAGATTTAACGGACATTACCGAAGTAAAACAATCCGTATACGATATATTCGTATTTCTACCTTCCCCCGATACCTAAAAGGAATCTGGTCTCGGTTCCTGGCGTGCTGTTTTCTGATTGTTGAACAATGGGAACGCTTTTAACAGTTTTGTCTGTAGACATAACATAATTACTTTGGAAAGGAAAAGAAAACGCGTCTCCGGTTGAAGAATGAGGCAAGGGAATGAAAATTACCCAAATCTGATCCGTCCAACACACACACGCGCCCGCGCGCGCGAACACCCATATACACACACGCACGTGTGATTGCACATACATACTCACAAACACACGCGTATTTCAGCTATTCATAAACATCTGCTAGTATATGTATATATATATATGAGTGTACGTGTGAACGTGTTTATATATGTATATAACTCTGAGTGTGTGTATATATGTATGCATATACATATGTATTTGTATATGTATATATATATATATTGACGTATAGATATTTATAAGAATATGTATATGCATGTACACATATATATATATATGTATATGTGTATGTATGTGTGTGCATATAAGTACCTCTGCGTATGTGTATATATGTGTGCGTATATACCTATTTTTGTGTATATATATATACACGTATGTATCGATGTATAGATATTTGTAAGAATGTATATGTATATAAATCTACATATGTGTGTAAATATACTACATATATATCTGAGGGAATAGGATGCGTATACAAAAATTGCCTTACCATTGGAATGATTCTGCAAAGGAGCGGCAGACCCCCATAGAAGTCACAAGCTTTTGCTAGGTGAAGGACACTCCTGTCAAACTTACGAGGTTAGGACCTCGCTCCTATTCGTAACATCGGATCCCAAACCTTACTTTAGAGGGTGTGTTTCACCTTTAAACTCTATTACTCAGGCTGGAAAGTTATTCCGTACACAGGCCTTGTAGTCTATGGCCCTACTGCTGTGGAAAACTCTTCCCCAAAATAATTGTTCTCGAAGCTGCGACACACACACATATATATATATATATATACATATATACATTACGCACATATATATATATACATTCATATATGATTTTATATTATTTTGAAACTCTAATTTAAAATGATCTCCTGTCCTTACACGCTTATTGTAGCACTTGGCCTAGACAACGTAAATAGAATAAACAATTAAAGAAAATGCAACAGCCCCATTTCCTTTAACTGTTTATTCTATTTAGGTTGTTTAAGCCGAATGATACATTTGAAATAAGAGTTTCAATATAATGTAACGCTATTCAAAATCATTCTGTCGGATCATACACATCCATTTTTCAATATGTATGCATATACTCTGTTTAAATACATCTGATATAAGGTTCCCCGCGAATTCCCTATGAAATGATCAACCCAGGATGAAACTATGATATTTTAGCAAGGAATTTACCCGGATGCGAAAAGTGATTGTTACATCGTGAAATCAAATTCGACACTCATAAACTTATGAATCCTGCAAGAATATTCGAAACACTATGGAATAAAACACACTTCTCAGGGCTTAAAATGCCTCATTTTACATAGACGGTCTAAAGTTTGCTAACGAGATGGTGTAGGGGGGAGACAGTAACACGTGTGTTACACGAGTTGGCCCCCGAAAACGTTCCGACTACAGCTTCCGTTTGACTATTAAGGCTGATGCAGCAACAGTAACTTTCCTAGTATTAGAGGTGATTTTATTTATGCACACATAACACACGCAGAGACCTAGTTACGAAGATCAAAACAGTAGTGATAGGATTTACTGCGGCCTTGATAAGCTTCGTTTTCACCCTCAAGTTGTGACCACGATATTTTCAAGGGTTATTTCGAGTAACAATTCCGCAACTATCACCTTTCCCTCTGTCGCTTATCGTAACAAGTTGACTGATAAGAATTAAATGTCACCACTAATGACTTGGTTTGGATATCTTTGTTCAGCGCGCCTTGTAACAAGTTAGTCGCATACAGAGCAGTGCCTCTCGAACTGGTGTATAATTCACCCACGGGTGGATGAACCTGTACGGGTGAATAAAGAGTAAATGACTTAATTTATTCAGATATCTATGTTTTTTTTTATATACTTAAAACGTTCTTGCTTTTAAAGTGGTTAGTAAAATTGCTTTTTAATGGTAGTGGAGCTGGAAATTCGATATCATTTCTCTCCCTGCTTATGGTTTTCAAATTTCAAAGTGGCAAATATTCTTTTCTTTCGGAGAAAGAAATTGAACCTCCATTATTAATTTTGACTAGTATTTCTTTCATCTCAATTTTAGTTGCTTTTCATCTTTACTACTCAGACCGTCAGCCAACAGCAGTGAATAGAAAGTCCAGATCCGAAATAAATAAGCGATAAGCAAAGCTCGAACTTAATCTTTTTTTCACGAAGCTTGCCTTTATACAGCAACTGCTCTATCTATTGAGCTACTAAAGCTCTTACAGCAGACAGAAGGTAATATAACCCTTGAACCCATCATTCCTATCTCCTCGAACGTTCGGTGCCATATTTGTTATTGTTGGTACATACAAGTTGTAGTAATAGTATTAAATCCGTCAAAACTGTCTACATAGGTTTCTTCAGTTTTCGAGTTGGTCCAGCTGGCTGGCTTGCTATGTATGTACGTATGCGTACAATCTGCACCAATGGCGCTGAAGGGCTGAAAATTTAAACATTTACTCCTTATTACGTATAGTTAAAACGTTTTATTGTTTTATGAAAATCCATCCTCATAATAGTTTTTTTTTGTAGGGTGCTCAATTTGTAGTGTAAGTTTATACTAAATTGATCCATTCTTAATGTCAGGTAGCATTTGCTATTTTTATTGTTGCTGAAAATTCAGACGTTTTTAGTGACCACTGCTCAAGAAAAGGCGAGAAAAATAACTTATACATTGATCTCATCCTTTTTCCAATATCTTAATTGATCAACCCCAACATGTCATGCAACCAAAAGTTGTTGATCATGTGACAGTTTCTATTGAGTGTGTAACCAGACCCGTTATTATTTTGATTCAAGCAACTAAAATTGAGACGAAAGAAATACAAGTCAAAAATTAATAATAGTTGACAATGCTTCAACGAATAAAAAAAAAATCAAGGTAGAATTGAACCGCGGTTCAAGAAGCCAATCACAGGTATTCGGTTACATCCTAGTTATTGAATATTAAGTATAGTTCTTGTATTTCTCAGGTTAAACATGCAAAACAAGAAAACATAGTGCTTAAGACCTATGTACTAAGTTCTAAGACATTTGTTTGTAAACTTTACTCCATGTGAACTACAAAAATTCTAATAATTTTTCAATGTTAATTTTTTTTGCCGCTTCACATTTTCTTTATATATTTCGAAGATGTTCAAAAACTTGAATAAAATAAACACTTAGGGAAATTATTTCGAGTTTTTGTTCATGATACAGAACGAATGGTGCCTAAAATTATATAATTAGAAGCAAATGATAAAAAAAAAAAATAATTAAGAAATTTGATCGCGTGTGAATGAGATTTTGAATTAAAGACTCGGGGAAGAATGACACTGAACCACTTTCAGGAGTACATATAGAGCATGACAATGATAAGAGAGAGAAAAAAAAAAAACACATTGATCAGTGAACCCGTAGAGGGAAAAAAAGCACCTACGTGTTTAGGAATACAATTTGAATAGCAGGTTGGAACAAATCGGATTCAGGAATATTGGGGGAGGGGCCGTTGGGGGTGCCAAGTCAAAGGTTTGAATTTATTTTCAACAGCTCTCTCTAGTTTGGAGCATATTTCACGTGATATGTGGCGCTATTCATATTGTTAACATTCGTTGCAGCCGGTTCATGCAAACAATACGACATTTTATCAAAATAAAAACACCCACACAATTCTATATATCCCGTTATTAAAATGGCATATTTGGGGTAGCCTACGAAGTTCGTGATTTTTTTTCGTTTGAATGCATCAAGAACATTTAGCTTGAACAAATTTCTTTTAAATTGATTGTACTGTGACAGCTGCAATATCGGTGTCTAACAAATTGACGAAGTTGGCGTATTTTTGTTTATTGATTCGAACACTGAAGACAAAAAAAGGGATAAAGTATCATTTTCGGTATATTACATGTATTATGCTCCTTTGTTTTAAGTAGGGTAAAAAAAAAAAGCGAATGGCCCCAACCCTCACAAAAAATGTTCAGGTTATTATCGAACGTGTTGAATGTGGTTTGCGAAGTTCGTTCTCAAACGACGCTCCACGGTTGGACCGACCAGTTGAGGTTAATTGCAATCGGATAAGAAATTGAAAGTTCCCCCCACTTTTCGAAAGTTCGGTTCACGCCACTCTTTCTACTTTTACAAAAAAAAAAAAGGCGAAAAGCGAAAATAGTATTGTTTGTTCTGCAACAAGCCGTTATAGAGGTAACGTTCATTCCTCTCTCTCTCTCTCTCTCTCTCACCAACCTTTATAAAGGATATGTCGGCTGAAGCGTGACAAAAACAAGAAAAGATGAAGGTATTAGTCCGAACAATTCATGGAATAATATTTTACTCGTTTCTTGCTGACTATGCCGAAGGGGGTGTAACTGAGGAAACGGACGTTTGAACATTATAATCTGCTTTTATGTAGAGATTGTTTTTCCCGTATTTGAGCACAAACACACACACTAACCAAAATCGAATTTTCTCATGACCTACTAAATAGTCGGGACACTATGCTGAGTCCTCCATCCCCAGGTGACCTGCAACAGATTGTACTGGGTTACCTGATATCAATAGCCAGGAAATATACCATGGTCAAAGCGAACACAAACTACCCCAATCGGAATTTGAACTCGGTTGGTTGATTCAGTTTTTATGCTGTTCACCGTTCGGCCAACTCCGCACCTTCCAAGGAAGCTCGCAAACACACAAACACACACACATACGCACAGAGAAAGAAACGCGCGCACACACAGAGATATTTTCTTAACAAAGTCATTTAGTTAATAAGGGGGGGGGGAGATCATGCTGTGCAAATCTTCCGGTTGGGAAAGGCCTATCTTCCTTGGAAATTATAATTAGAAACCATGGTTTTCACCACGGCGTGAACAGCGATCACTCAGAATACCGCCGGATATTACCGGCGTGAAAACCTTAACTAGCATAAAAGATAACAAGCAGAACCCGTATACCTTCATCTGTGCATCTTGGTAATTTTGAATGAAAATTGAATTAATCCATTTATTTACGATAAATACCGGAAAGAGAAATTATATTATATAATGATTTAAATAATGGTCATTAATTGGTTACAAATTTAACTGATGGTTACAAATGGGTTTCGGATTTAATCATAGGTCACAAATTAAAATAATGATTACAGATTGGTTACAGATTTAATTAATGGTTACAACTTAGTTACAGATTTAATTAATGGTTACAAATGGGTAACAGATTTAGTTAATGGTTAAAAATAGATTTCGGATTTGATTACAAAAGGGTTACAGATTCGATTTTTAGTTACAAATTTGAATAATGGTTACAAATTGGTTACGGACTTAATTACTGGTTACAAAGGGTGACGGATTTAATTGATGGTTACAATTAGATTAAAGATTAAGTTAATGGTTAAAAATAGGTTACAGATTTAATCAATGGTTACAAATCTCATTAATTGTTACAAAAGGGTTACGGATTTAATTATAGGTTACAAATTAGAACAATGGTTACAAATAAATTACGGATCTAATCACTGGTTACAAAGGGGTTACAGATTTAATCATTGGTTACAAATTGATTATTGATTTAAAAAATGATTACAAATTGATTATGGATTTAATTAATGGTTACGAATTCAAACAAAAATAGTCTTATTCCAAATTTTGAGAATTTCACTCGAGACAGTAATCGTGAAAACGAAGTTCCCCTCTTCTCCGGCTTGTTATTCTTTTCAGTCCGGCTCTGTCTCCTTAACAATATTTTGCAATGTCCTGACTGTAGAGAATTCAGGATACGATACTATCCAGACAGGGGAAGTCCTTGACTGTTCCCCACTTCGTCACATCGATGCTTCACAAATAACATAAAATAACCCAATAAAATAAAAGACTTTTAGAGTGTGTGCGTACGTGTGTACGGTGTGTGTAGCCGTAGAAATAAGAACTGCATTTGTCTATTACGCTCCAGGGAAATGCTGTTTATTTACAAAAACCGTTCATGTGTATCGTGAAATAAATAGATAAATAAATAAACGAATGAATGAATAAAACGGCTTTCTTTAAAATAATTCAGTATCTAAAGCTTTTTAGAGTATAGCCCCGTAAGGATAGAAATTATTAATGTCATTTTACTTGAAATGATTATGGGAAATAGGATTTAATAATGGAGTTTTTGTTGCCTTCACAAATTGAGCACAAAACAGACAAAATAATGCACCCCGGAAAATTAAGGCGCTGTGGGTGGAGTGAACTCACCCGACCCGGAATTCGTGGTTGCGTGACAATGGCCTAGTGGATAAGAACCTTGCCTTTCATCGTTTAATCGGCGATACTTGACACGGTTAAGTTTACGGAAATAAACAGTTCTCTCTTTCATTCGAGGTCTGTCCGGAAAGTGTTCAGCCATTTGGAATATACGGAGAACCGGTTGCACGGCCTTGATGTAACTTGGCAACCAATCGAAGGGGACCTTACTGTGCATTCAGGGAACATAAATTATTTTCTGGGATTACTCAGTCGGCTGGGAGACGCAACTGAGAGAGCTTATGTACTGTGTGACCGTCACATTCAACTGTGACCGGATCAGTTCACTTTTCATGTTTCGTGCAGGGATTTTTTGTTTTTTTTGTCAAAACGTCGATTCACCTAAGATTGTCAGTTTCGATTTGGCTCTCTGTGACTTCCGGCTTTTCGTCGTCGAAAGGGAGAGATTTCAAACTAAGGACGAAATCAAAGAGAACGCAACCATACAAACCGATAACGACCCCGAAAAAAGATGATCCAGACTTCTTTTTTTTTTAAGAGGCTGAGACACTGGAATATGCACGCGAGGCCCCAAGGGTAGTATACTAAAGATAGACCATTTTTCGCTAATATAAAATGTCTGGATGCTTTCGGACCGACCCCTTAAATCGATCATAGCCCTTCAATCGATCGAAAGAAGGATAATTATCTCACCTGTCCAGATAGTGACAGCAAATGGCTGGGTTATCCATTGTCTGCCTTGACAGGTAGAGACCCGTAATGGATGTTTTAATAAAAGACAAAAGTAATTTCGAAATCCATAGAAGTCATTTCTCGGTAATAAAAATTGTATGTTTATTATAGTCCTATTATATAAATAATGCTTGCATTAACTCCTGGCCACTCACAACATCTTTCTTTCGGATTTTTTTAATGTATTCCTATAGCTAAATCATTTACAACTATTCATTATAGCGAAATTATTCGTAACATGTTGACATTTCAAATATTGTCTTATTCACAAGAATTTACCTTCATCCTAGATTTCATTTGCTTTTTATCACAACATGGAATCGGACCGTAATCCTACAGCAACGATTAAACAACATAATCGGAAAAATAAAGAGCCGACCCACAGTGAGAATCGAACTCACGCCATCTATCCAGGCACTTTATAGTCTCATTCAGTCAGTAACGCTTGCATTAATTCCAGATCATTGAAAATCCTTTTTCTTCCGATATTTAATGAACTTTGTATAGTAAAAATATCAACAACACATTTACATTATACATTAAACAGCCCTATTCTATCAGTGAAGCTTACTACAGTTCCTGAACATTGACGATCCCCTTTCACCTTTTTATCAATGCACAGGATACAAATTGAGTGCCAAAAATTCCTTAGACAAACTTTAGGTTAGAGTTTGCAAAGTTCGATGTTTCATCATTAACTGTCTCACTAGTGTACGATATAGCTAATGCAGAAAATAGTTAAAACTAGACAGGATAGTGATGGAGTAGCGGTAAAGACAAGGGGCAGCAACAAGAAAAACCTAAACCCTACCAACATATGCTGGGTTAGAATGCTGTCGGTAAACGATGTTCGTTGTTTTTTTCCTTGCTAAAATTTGTGATCACTAAACATGTAGTCCTTGGTGTGAATGAAAATTTTGACTTGTTAGTTGTCAAATTCCAGTCCAAACCTAGAGTTGAATTTGTTTTCCAACTGGAACAAGAGCAACAAGAACAATCCTCACCAAATTTCCTTGAGTAAAAATTAACAGTTCGGATCGGCACCAGTTGTCAGCATTCAAGCCCAAATAAAAATCCAGATTTCGAACATCGATTTTCATGACTGGCAAGATATCCCTCTTTAGAAAATTGACGCAACACCATCTTCCTATTCCGCATTCTCCTTGTTTGGCCCTATGTCGAACCAAGCTAAGTTAAGTGAATATCAATGAATATTACCCATGATACATAAACAACTTATATCAACAGTGAGTTAATAAATATTGTTATCGAAGATTAAAACATTTTCCTGGCATAGCATAATTGTTACTAGTTCGTCTTGTAGACCTATTGATAACTGTAGTGAATCTGATCCTCACAGAGTGCCTCTCAACTTAGTCTGTGTACTAATCGCTCACCTATTCGCGAATTTAGGGGGTTCGATCCCAAAGGCGTGCTCCTCTACTGTAGTTATGTACTAAGTGAGTAGGAGAGTTCAATTCCCATGATGCCTGGCTTTGTACAAGACATGCATAATAGATATCTATAACTCGTTGGTTCAACGATCAAGTTTGGATAAAAGTCACAGCACAGCACCAAATAAAAACCGAAGAATCTATCGGCCGAAATGTCATTTTAAAATATACTAATTTAATTACCACTCGCTGGTGGACAAAAGGACATCTTTACTAATGTCTCCATTTGCACATTTTTATTTTAAATTTTACCAGTAGGAAACAATGCAGTGAATAATTATTAATTTTTTACTACTTTTTCTTTCATCTCAATCTTAGTTTTTTTTGTTTTTTGTTTTTCGATCGAAAGTACCCCGACCATCAGTCAACAACTGTCAATGAACTGCACGGATCACGAAAAAGGGATTAGCTCACGGTGTGATTCGAACTCTCCATCTATCCTGGATTAGTTTTGCGAACAGTCATAGTTGCGATGAAAAGCAACTAAAATTAAGATGAAAGAAATTCTAGTCGAAAATTTTGGCGTTCGGACGTGGGTGAACTAAACCCTAGGATTTTGAATGCTGATTTTTAAGAGAGGTATGATCTTCCACTCCACATTTTTTTTTTCTTCGATTCGGATATGTGTCGTGATGAGCTGAGCTTTGTAAATATCAAGTCTGAAACTCTATTGCCGAACCTACCCCCTCATTACGAACGTTTTCATATTTACCAGAGGTACAATCTGGGTAAACAAGCTCTGTCCTTCATAACCGTTCAAGACCAATGATTCAATTGATTTTGAAACAGAATAGAGAGAAATATTTAGTTGTTAATCCAATCATTTCTGCACCCTTCTTTAAGATGCATATCTTTGTACGCACGGCACCAGAGTTGTCACCTACCGTGTCTGACTATGACATGCCTCTACGCGTGCCTCTCGCGTTTGCCGGGTCGGATCTTCTGTATTCTCGGCAGTTCCATGTACGATCTACGAAATTGCAAATCCCCGTGTCGTGGGATGGGACTTATCCTGCCACAATGGTCCGTGGCGCCTTGACAGAGGGGATGAAATCTCTACATGATTCCCGGCTTACGGCATCTGGTATTGCCAGACGGTCACTTAAAGAGTATAAACATGTTCGACTTTGCTCAACTATCCTTTAAGAGATAGTTTTATTGTGGCTTAAGATATTAGTATTCTGATGTTATAGCTTCAATACCGCGGAGAGTTCGATTATCACAAGTACCCTAATATCGCAGCTTTTTTTCCAGACTGAGTTTGGTAAATAGAGTCTGAACTCCTTGAGGCTTAATTTGTTAGCAGTCTCCTCGCAGACCATTACTAATGTTGCAGGCTTGATCCTCACCGTGTGCCGCAAACGTGTATTCTCGTACTTGTACCAAACTAATCTTATTAAATAACCATGGCTACTGTTGCGACTTTGATCTCCAGTGGGCACCCCACGTTAATGACCTTGTACTATAATAAACTGTTTAATCAATATATTAGATGATGTCTCACTATAGGGGAGTGATTAGTAAGCTCGTCCCACAGGCCATTAATATTATTGTGGGTTCGATCCTCGGTGGATTCCTCGCATTAGTGGCTTTTGTACTTCATTTCGCTAAGACTCGTAAATACCCATATTTCGTTCATGCGTACGTACGTGCATTTCGTTTTAACTCAAAGAATAATATATTATCGATGAATAGATATTTGTTTTCTCTGTCATGCGAAAATAGGACGTTTGGAAAAAAAAAAGTTTCGTAATCGGAAATACCCTAGAAGCAATAGCCATTAATTTTATATTGGAAATGTTTGTGAGTCCCCCCACCCCAATGGTGATGATTGTATATTAGGCTGAGTCGGTGGAGAATAGGAGATTCGGGTGTGTGAGAGAGAGGGAGAGAGAGAGGGAGAGGGAAGGAGAGAGAGGATCAGCGCTGCTGCTATAACAGCTCGCTGCAAAATAAATGCTAAACACTGTATTAGCTCGCCTCATTTTTTCCCTTGAAGGCGGAAAAAAATGACGTAAATCGAACTTTCGAGTACCGGGGAAACACATGTACTTCGTTAATATCTGATTATAGGTGAGAGTAGATTTCTCATTGCCTCAGTTGGCCACAGTGATGTGCCAGAGTCATGAATCCAACTCTCCCTGCGCTCGCATGAGAGAGGCATGAATGGTTCAAGTGGATATCGAAAAAAAAACAAAAAACAAAAAAAAAAACAGTGTATAGGGAAAGTTGGATTCACACCTTAACTGTGGACATTAGTTCAAAAGTGACAAAGGCTGTCTCCACCGGAATTCGAACCTGTTTTGCAGATTCTGTTATATTAGTCATTACTCCACTTTATAGTTTATAGTAGAAATAAACAGGTGGATGTATTCAAGTCAAGGTGGCGTAACGTTTATCAGCGCGGTATTGGAAAACCGTGTTCGAATTTCGGCTGAAGCTGTTTGTATTTTTTTTTTTTTTTGCAAGGTTCTTCGGGACTGTCCCAGATGCACAGATAACGATGTTATTTATGTTTGTCAGGGCGCCTTAATAGCCATCTTTATACTCCGCATTTTTTTTAGTTCTCTGACTTCTAACTTGTTCTGTCATCGGTAGGAACAGACACATCTACTATCAAACATACGACCCCCTTTTTGTTGTTTATGGTAACTAAATTCCGTCTCCTGGTCTGGATTGGGTGATTTATTTGGATTCAAGTCCTAAAGATTTCTTTTCACTTCCTTATATATCCCGTTATATCTTTTGGTTTTTGCACATACTATTGGTTTGAATAGTCAAGCGTCAGTCATTTGCACAGTTTCCAATGGTTTACTGTTCCTACCCACTAATGTCCGTATTCGCACTCCCCCACTTAATTGTCTTATTATCCATATCTATAAAAAAATGATAACAATAGATATAACATAGAATTACTTACCTCCGATTTCTTCGTCGTCGGATGTTTTGCTGTGGCTGCTATTCTTGTTATTGTTGTTTGAGAAAAGAGTAGACGTGTACTTGCTGCTCGATTTTCCCGAGGCACTTGCTTCGTTTGTTTCATTGACGCCCAGGTCTTGTTGACCGCTACCCAACGACATATACGTCCAGTTCACACCATCTTCAGCCAAGCACACCCGACATAGACGGCTACCTTCGTACAGCTCCCGCGTTAGCCGGCGGTGTGTGCCCAAGCCAGACATGTTTGATGATTAGCTCTTTATTAAAGAACACCTGTAGCTGGAAATTTACGGATGCGGGGGTACCTGTTTATGTCTATCGGCGCGTGTGTGTGAGTGTGTTCTATGTCTCCGTGCGGTAGATATTATTTGTAATTAATTACTAACGCGTCCTAAAAATCTTAGTGTACTTGAAAACGTGATTTACTTATATGCTTAGCCTAAATAAATAAAACTCGTGTTCTGATTTCGGTATTTTACGAGGGAATATGGGTTTATTTAGTACTTACTGGTCTATAGATGTAAGTGTGAGTTCTTAGTTATATACTTCTTTCTTAAAGTGTTTCACGCGAATTTTTTATTTTAAAATACGATTTCTTTCAAGAGAACATCTTGGTATATGTATATACACATTTGTATTTATGTATACATATATAAAGTAAGTATATTATGTATACATGTATATGGATATACTAACGTATATAGGCTCGTGTGAGAGATTGTGAGCGATTATTTATGTTTGTCAGGGCGTATTAACAGTCTATTATACGTGTTCATACTTATAGATATATGAACACAGATAATGATACATAACGTCGTAGATGTTTGAGCAATTATACTTGATTATGTGAATGTTTATTCGATCGACTTTTTAGGTATATAATTATTGATTTGTGTCGTATAGATACTGAAAGACGTGTGTTGTTTGTGACTCTCAGGGGTTTTCGTTACGAGTGTGTGTGTGAGTGAATAATAACGCGTTGAAGAACGAAATAGAGAACGGGAACAATTGTGGGGAAACAAATAAAATAATGATAGTGGGGTCTATAAGTATATGAAGGTATGTGATTGTTATATTTAACAAGTAAATATACAAGAGGAATATTCGTCAGTATTACTCACAGCTTATTTACGCTTGCAAGAACACTTGAGGGTAGCAATATGTGGAAGTGATCACCGTATTTACAATAATAATAATAATAATAATAGTAATAAGTTGGCTGAAGACCCTGAGGAGACTTATTGTCACTCAGCCTTCAGCAATGACCACTGGGCAACCGGTGAGAAACTGTGAACCGCAGTATTACTGTGGCTTATGAGAACTAGGAGAGAAGGGCTGGAGACTTGAGGAGACTTGCTGTCACTCTAACTCCAGCGGTTACCACCAGGCAACTGGTGTGAGTTTGCAAGTAATAATAATAATAATAATAATGATAATAATAAACACTTAGGAGTGCTGGTGTATTGAAGAACTTGCTGTCACTTAATCTCTAGTAAGGGCGACCAGCTATTAGTGTTGTGAAAACTCAACATAATAATAATAAAAATAGATAACGTAATACACTTAACTTTATCATCTGACCGTTGAGACTTGTTTTCTTTTTAAATTGCCTGAGGCATCTTCGAAGACACGTGTATATTTGTTCTGGTAAATATGTCAATGTCTTGTTGCTTCTTTAGAAGTAACCGAGTAACATTTGACAGGCCGTGGATTAAGTTCTAGTGTTGTTGGAGAGAAACAGAAGATGCTTCCTTTCTTTTGAAATAGAGAACAGAAGGTAATATTCTAGAGTTTGTCCATTGAGACAATGTCTGGGTTCTTGAAAAAATAGTTCCCGTCATCAAGAAAACAATCTTTCAAGTACGAATCTTTGGAAACATGTTTAACGCTAATAAACGTTGTTTTTTTTGTGTGTGTTTTTTTTCGTTGTATGGGAATTAATGTTTCCAAATCATAGGAAAGCAATGTGTATTTATCTATTTACTTATTTATTTAACTCTATGTTTTAGAGTAAACGAATCAGGAAGTTTTAGATTCAAGTTGACAAATTCAAACTGGGAAGAGACGTGCAACTATCGAGTCAGGTGCGTGTTTTTATATCTTCCCGAACATGGTTTAAACGTCACATGAAATAAACTTGTACGTGTCTTGCCTGAGTATGGAATAAAGAGACAATTCAGTTTCTCAGGAAACTTCCATTCATATAATCGTTTCTGTAAGTGCTGGTGTGTTGAATTATGTTATTTAGAACGAAGCTGCGTTTGGAAAAGACGTTGTTTACTGCTACGACTTGAAAAAAAATTTTTTCAAACCGAACGTAATGATGTTGTTTGCTTTTTACGGAAATGAAGAAAAAAAATAACGGCCTATGTTAATTTTACGTTGTTCTCAAGTTTCAGTTTTATATTCTATTTGTTAGGTTAGTACAAGCTTCGTAAGTCTACTATTTCTTCTGTCAAATTGTCATGGAGGTGAGATTTAGTGGGGGGTATTATTTTTACGCGGGTGGGTAAAAGTATGTAATTGTACGTATGAGTAAGGATAATTTTTACTTACATGATGAGTGATCGGTTTCTTGTAAAAAGTATCATTATTTGTAATGTAAGTATGAGTGTCAGTAAATATATAGGTACCGTCCCGCTTCCGTTTAGCACGAAGATTTTCCAAACAAGCAGAAGACTTTTAAATAGTTTCCTTCTAGCGTCTTCTTGAGTTGTTATCCCGAGGCCTTTAAAAACATCTTTCCGTATACCGTGGGTGCGCCGTTCCTACTTCTCCCCAAACAGCACCAGTGTACAACAGATTCGTAAAAATATATATACGTGTATATATATATATATGTATATATGTATATCCCTTCTCCCTAGCTCGTTTCGTTCTCTTTCGGGTTTTCTTCTTCTTCTTTTTTTTTTCTTTTTTGACTTAAGTTTTCCCTCTTCTGGACTTGGATCGTTCACTTCTTGCTTCTTCCTTTCTTGTTCGCCCGGCTAAACTAAGACAAGGATCCGTGAGGCCTGTCCGAATCATAAACGCAATCTCCTTCTCACCTCGTGTGACATAAGCCCGATATAGAGAGGGTCGACACCCCACAACCATGAACACTTACTTCCCAAACTGTTACCACTGCTACTACTACTACTACTACTACTACTACTACTACGATTATACTTTCCACTGTGACCGCTACTAATAAGAACCCCAGACAGTTATGGTATTAACTCATGGCAGTGTTAGCGACTAAGCAACTAAGTTTTTACAACGAATAAAATCTCAAGACTGGTGGAAGGGTGTGTGTGAGTGTGCATGTGTGTGTATGTGGTGCGTGTGTGTACACGCGCATACGTGTTGTCTATCTCTTCCTCTCTTTTTTCTCTCTTTTCTTTTCCCCCTCCTTCTTCTTGTCTTTTCTTCTTTCTTTCCATCTTTCAATTCTCTCGTTTTTTTTAATTTTTCAAATCTTTTTCTGTAGTTTTCAGTTTTCGATTCCCCCCTTTCCCCACTCCCCCTCTCTCTTTCACTCAAACAAAACAAAACAAAATTATTAATTTCTTTTTTTTTTAGTTTGAATTCTCATCCTCTTCTATTTTCTTTCTTCCTTCCTTTCTTTCTTTCATTCATTCTTCCTTTCTTTCTGCACTTGAATTTCTTCCGCTTTCTTTATTTTTCTTACCTTCCCTTCTGAAAAATAAATTCCCCCCCCCCAAAACAAACAAATAACAAAAAAATCAAAGCAAAAACTATTCTCTTTCTTTCTCTCCATCTCTTTCTTTCTCTCTTTCTTTCTTTCTTTCTCTCTTTCTTCCAATCCCTTCTCCCTCCCCCCACTCCACTTTTTTCCTCACTTCTCATTGGTCGATTTCTTTTCTCCCCCCTCCCTCCCTTCCTTACCTCACACCAAGTCCAGAACTTCTCTTCCCATTCAAATGATCTCCGCCTTTAAATTTTTCTATTGCACTTCCAAGATCCTCCCAATTTTCGGGTCTCTCCTCCGACGCCCCTCCCCCACCCGCATCATCGCTCATCCACCCACCACCAACACTACTACTACCACCACCACCCCCTTCTCCTTCCCGTTAAGTCCCCACCCCCCACAATTTCTCAGCTCGTAACCTCACATCAGCCGGTGATATTGTTGACATAAAATTACCACTACTCATACTACTCCCTTTGCTTTCGCTACTACTAACACGAAGCTCTACATTGAAAAAACAATTGTTGTAGTCTCATCCCTAACAGCTAACACCGCAACCCTCAGTCAGGACCGGCGTGTCCATTAGGCTAACCTAAACTGTCGCCTCGGGCGCTGAGGTCCCAGGGACGCACCCCAAACTGTAGATCACAGTCGTTAGAATCCAGCCGGGGATGAAAAATTCAGGTGTCGCCTAGGGCGCATGGAACCGTTTCTCAAATCATAAGCCTCTTTAAATCCACCCAACACATTATTTTCTGGGTTTCCGTTCTTATATCAACTCTATACATGATTTTTAGTCGCTTTTTAAATCGCAGCTCTCCAAGACCGACAGTGTGTAAACAGAGAAGATAAGCTTGTAACAATAATAATAGTTATAACGAAAAATGTAGCCCTAATGTCACGTATAACCTTGTTACTATGAGTGATATCGAGTCTCACCGAGAGCTTATCCTTTATCTATGATCCAAACTGTTTATTCACTAAGGTAGACTGATGGCTTGGATTGTTGCATTGAGGAGCAACTAGGAACTAAGATGGAAGGAGATACAAGAAGAAGAAGAAGATGATAATAATAATAATAATAATAATAATAATAATAATAATAATAATAATAATAATAATAATAATAATAATAATAATAATAATAATAATAATAATAATAATAATAATGATGATGATGATGATGATGATGATGATGATGATGAAAATAATAGACCCCAGCTGTTTGTAACGGCTTACGGTGAAGGGTATGGTGGAGACGGTACAAACCACAGCGCTGCTGTGATAGGTGAGGGTGATATAAGAGGAGAGTCAGCGATAACCGCCGGGCAACCGGAGTGTAAAACTGTGAACTGTAAACCACAGTACTGCCGTGGACTATGAGAGTGTGGAGAGGAGGGTTGGAGACCTGAGGAGACTTGCAGTCACTCAGTCTCCAGCAATGGCCACCAGGCAACTGGAGAGAAAATACAAATATAGGTAAGGGAGAGATGAGATGAGATGAGAAGACGACTGAAGACCTGAAGAGACTTACTGTCACTCAGTCTTCAGCGATGACCACCGGGCAACTGGCGTGAAACTGTGAACCACAGTATTTCTACGGACTATGGGAATGTGGAGAGAAGCACTAGAGACTTGAGGAGACTTGTTGTCACTCAACCCCCAGCAGTAACCACCAGGCAACTGGTGTGATATTTAAAGCGGAATCGTAAACCGCAGCACTAGCATGATAGTCGAAAGAGAGAAAGGATGTTGGCCGAAGAACTGAGGAGACTTATTGTCACTCAGCCTTCAGCAATGACCACTGGGCAACCGGTGTGGAACTATAAACCGCAGTATTACTGTGGCCTATGAGAACTAGGAGAGAAGGGCTGGAGACTTGAGGAGACTTACTGTCACTCAAACTCCAGTGGTAACCACTAGGCAACTGGTGTGATATTGCTGCTGCTGCTGCTGCTGCTGCTAATAATAATAATAATAATAATAATAATAATAATAATAATAATAATAATAATAATAATAAGGTGCTGGAGATGAGAGGAAGGATTGAGGCTATGCAGACCACAGCACTATTGGGGTCTGCTTTAATGCTGAGGAGATTACTGGAAATGTGAGATACGACCTCCAGTCGTCAGCAATGGTCTGACAGCAAGGATGAAAATGGCATGTGTGAGTAAAACTGGGGAAGATTTAGACAGTACAAACCACAGTGCCGCTATGACAGATGAGAACGATGAGAGAAGGGCTGGAGACCCGAGGAGACTCACTGGTAATCAGTCGCCATTGACGAGTACCAAGCAACCGGTGTAAAACTCCAAGTAGTAGTAGTAGTAATAATAATAATAATAATAATAATAATAATAATAATAATAATAATAAGAAGAAGAAGAAGAAGAAGAAAAATGATTCAGCTATTAGAAGATAAATCAAAATAATATTGCTGCAACTTCTTCATAGCTTCTGAGAGTACGTCACATTTCACCTAAATTACAGACAATATTTCTTATCAGCCATGTTATTAATAACCACGAAAAATGATGAATAAAAATGGAAATGGCGAGGGCCTGGCGCAGAGATGGTTTTCGTTTAACCTATCGTAGCGGCTAACTCGTGTTCGATCTCAACTAGCTGTTCCACGTTGTGGCCTCTTGTCAGACTAAGCTAAACCAAGAGTCAAGGAATATAAAAGATGACAATTACTCCAAAAATAGCCAGTTGCGCCGATCATTGCTGCTGTATTGACTTCGATCCTCACTGGTTGCCTTGTTACAGACTAAGCTAAGAATAAATATCAATGTATATTTAGAGGGTGGGGTCAAGTCTGGGCAAGTTTCACTTCATATTAAAACTCCCTTGCTCAGGCTGGAGGGCTACTCTGCACATGGGCCCTGAAGTCCACTGCCATGGAGAACCCTTCATACAAAAGACAACACCCAATTGAAGAATAGTGGTTGGCCAGCAGGTCTTCTCTTTTCATTAGCACTGTATTGAGTTCGATCGTCACTGGGTTCCCTTCACTTGTGCTAGTCTAAGCTAACTTTAGTCTGCATCAAGAGATATAAAAGATAATACGTACTTGAGAAGTAGTGGTAAGTAAATTCATCTCGCTGACCATTACTATTGGGTTGGCCAACGAATTTGTTCTTTGTTAGAAGCAGTTAGGAGCGTTTAGTTTCAATTAACTACATTTAAAAAACGATCGATTTTGATTGTATCTGTAATATCAACGCGCATTCCAAAAAACTGTTTTGACAAGATTGGCTTATTCTTGAATAGAATATTCTTATACTGAAGAGAGGAAAGATAAGTAAGATTTTCGACAATTCTTTTATTTTCTTTTGAGAAATGTACAAATACGACTCGAACGCTACGGAGATTTTTGCAAGCGTGTCAAAAGTTTTGCGCTGGTGATATTTTGTTGGACGGTCCCCTACTGTGGGGTAGATCAGTTGAGGTGGGTACGCAATCAAGATTAGCACCATATACGAAAATACCCAAATCAAGCATTGATATTCATTGACAGGAGCCTGGTTATGTTAGGTACTATGATGGGTGCAAGGTTTCTTTAAGGGCCTTTCGAAGTATTTCAATGATGATAGTCACAATCATAATCTTGATATTCCACAATTAAATCGGCTGTTGAGCAAGGTTTGGGGGTTTATTAATTTTTCACTTTCTCTCAGGCTTTTCTCTCGGCTCCATTTACTATTCAACAGATTTTCCTTTCTTTGTTTACCAGTAAATAGACAAAGTAACATAAACAAATAAACATAAAATAGTCTTGTCTCTTGGCCTGGATCGGATAATCATTCTGAAACCAACCCCCAAACATCCTGTTTTCCTACCCCCAAGGGCAGCGTTAATCCTGTGTTAATACCATTTGTTTGCAATTTTTAATATCATTTGTACACGTTGAGTTTTTTTTTACAGCGTTAATAACTGGTGGTTTCAATGGAAATTAAGTAACAAGTCTCCTCAATTCTAAAGTATTTGAGCTGATTTTCATAAACACTATCGTCTCAATGTTTTTATGTTCTTTGTATTTCTAATTCTTCTAAGACTCTTTGAGACTGTTCCAAGTGCGTTAACAAAGATGGATACTACTATCACATTAGGGTTCCACAATTTCTTCAGTGCTCTCGCGGGGTGTATATATATGTCTAGCTTTTCATTCTCTTTCAATTTTACTCTCTTGTCTGCTGGGCCAGCGATATCCATTATCCGACAAAATTCATTTTCCTTGCTTATAATGACTAGATCTTGTCTTCAGACCCGGATCGGATCAATTTCAAAGTCACAGAGATTTTTTTTAAATGTATTTTTTTGTTTAAGTCAGATCCTGATTTTCGCATATACAGATGGCTTGTGTAGTCGAATTCAACTTGTTCGTACATTTCCCGATGGATCACCCCCCCCCCCAACAGGGTTATGCCGATTGCAGTCTTTTTTGGTGTGTGTTGTAGAGCTGCTGTAGGTCTTCGTGATTCTCGCTGGAGGTCAAGCGATAGTGATTCTTCATAATATTTAAGCACCCTCCCCAGTATTCTTGCTAATTTTAATGACTCTGTCCTTTGGATTGTTTGAACTCTTCCTCAGATTTATGAAACCCGGGGAAGGCCGAACTCATCAGCTGAAAGTTAATGATAAAAGCAACAAAAATGAGACTACTCCTACTACTCCTACTCCTACTACTCCTACTACTCCTAAAAAAAGAGAGAATACCTTAGAAGGATAGGGAAAATATTAGAGACCAAATTAAACTGCAGAAATCTAATAAAAGGAATGAACTCCTGGGCTGTATCACTACCGAGATACACAGGATTATTCCTAGGATGGACAAAGGAGGAACTCCAATCAATGGACTGGAAATAAGGAGACCTATGACAATGCATAAAGCATTACACCCTAGAGATGACACAGATAGACTATACGTTAAGAGAAAAGAAGGTGGCAGGGGGCTCATCAGCATAGAGGTCTGTGTCCAGAGAGCCAAAGCCGATCTGGAAAAGTACGTGCAAGCAAACAGTGAAGAAATCATAAAGAGTGCACAAAACAGCGCAACAAACAACAAAGTAGAAAATGGAACAGCACAGCAAACTAGGAAAGAAAAATTGGAAAAAAAAAAGAATTATATGGAGAATTCAAAAGACAGATACAAGATGTAGCAGACGACAGATCATGGACATGTTATGAAAAGGAAACCTGAAGAGAGAAACGGAATCGCTCATCATAGCAGCTTAAAAAAAGCATCAGGACAAACTATATATAAACAAAAATCGACAGAACACAGACAAACAGCAAGTGTCGCCTGTGCAGTGAAAGAGATGAGACCGTAAATCACATAACTAGTGAATGTAGTCAACTCGCCCAGAAGAAGTATAAGCACAGACACGACAGAGTAGCAACGATAATACACTGGGAACTAAGCAAACGAATGGGATTCAACCATGTGGAAAAGTGGTATCAGCACAAACTAGAGGCAGCCATGGAGAATGGCAACCACAAATTACTCTGGGACTTTGACATCCGAACCGACCATCTCATCCAGACAAGAAGACCGGACTTGGTAATTGTAGACAAGAAGAGGAAGACCTGCCAAATAGAAGACGTGGCTGTACTTGCAGACCATAGAGTAAAGAGGAAGGAGAGTGAAAAACTGGAAAAATACCAGGATCTAGCGAGAGAACTGAACAAGATGTGGAACATGAAAGCCAGGGTAGTGCCAGTCATAGTCGGTGCACTAGGAACTATCCCAAACACGCTGAGGGTGAGACTGGAGGAGATCGAGATAAAGGGAAGGACTGAGACTGTACAGACCACAGCACTGCTAGGAACTGTGCGGATACTGAGGAAAGTGCAAGAAATATAAAGACTGCAACACTAATTGTAAACAGTGACCTAACAGAGGAAGGAAAATGAAAGCGGAAACTTAAACCACAGCACTGGCATGATAGGCGAAGGAGAGAAGAGATGTTGGCTGAAGACCTGAGGAGACTTATTGTCACTCAGCCTTCAGCAATGACCACTGGGCAACCGGTGTGAAACTGAAAACTACAGTATTACTGTGACCTATGAGTACTAAGAGGGAAGGGCTGGAGACTTGTGGAGACTTGCTGTCACTCAAACTCCAGTGGTAACCACCATGGCAACTGGTGTGAGATTGCTAATAATAATAATAATAATAATAATAATAATAATAAGAAGAAGAAGAAGAAGAAGAAGAAGAAGGATCATTACCGCTTGGGAGCGGTCAGGTTTGTGTACCCCCTTAGTTGTTGGAAGGAAAACGTAGGTCAAGAGATAAGCGTGTGATTGAACTTTTGACAAAGAGAACCATTTATCAAATATGCGTCAGTGTTGTAAAGGTGAAAATTATTCCCCGAAACATGTTGTCTGCGCGGCGAGTTCCATAAGTAATTACAATAGATCGCGAACACAATGTTCCTTTCTCTTCAAGAGTCAAAAGAAAACGCCTTTCTTCCGGTTCTTCCACAATATATGGGTTGAATCTCACTAATCCGGCAAACTCGGGCCCAGACAGGGGCGGATTTTCCGTACTAATCAAGCTCAGGCTAAAAATGTGCGAAGTAATACGTGTACCGTACTGAATTATTGATACAGATACAACTTACATAGGCATTAACCTGGCCCAGGCTTAACGAACTTCTTTATGAGAAAGTGCTAGTCGTATAGTACGAGTTTACTGTACTGTGAGTCAAAAATAATAAGATTCATAGAAAGAGCAATGAAAAATGAGTCCACTGATTCCTGTAAAACATCAAGTGAAATTATTCTTTTAATCAATATTTTATTTACCTTAACTTTTATTGTTGAATCTCCTTCAAAAATGTATTTACGTTTCTCCTTGCAATCTAAATTGTTGTTGAGTTATATCGATAGGTCTTCAATTGAAGCATCTTTTAGGCAAGCTGTTTTTACCTCAGGTGTCAATTTCCTGCCGATAACTTTTTATAGCGTCACGTAACCATATGAAACTAAAATTTGTGAAATAAGATTTTTCAGTTTTGCCATAGCCTTAATAATTTTTCGTCTGATTCATGTTAAAATATCCTTGTTCAGTGTTATTCTTGAAGTTTTACAATAATATTGACATATTTTGCAGGTACAGATTTTCTATTTTTTATCACTGGTCCTGTTTTCTTTAATATCAATATGTACACACAGCATTCCCTATTGTAACAGAAAATTATTTTAAAAAAAGTTATTTCCCAGATGGATCTGAACAACCTTTCTCTCGATAACAAAATGGATAAACGAGACTACTGGGCCACGGAAATATATGCACTGGAGTTAATTTACTTTTGGATATAAATCATTTGTGTCTGCCTTTCGAAATCTTTCTCATTTCCAACTTAAAAGCTCTTGTTATATGTTCACAAATTAGAGAATCCTTGTCTTTTTTTGGGGGGGGGGGGTTAAGAAAAACACTTGAAGGGTCAAATTGAGTGTGTGTGGAAAGTTTGGTGCAATTCACTTGTACGGTTTGGGCGTATTCCCGAAATTCGAAGTAAAAATTCCCTAAAAAAATTGTACGTAGCATTTTCCTAGAGCAATTTACTTTAGTCAGTGTAATTAACAAAAATACTCACAATAAAGATCTCTATAAGATGACATGAATTTTATCAAAATTGGTTGGGTTTTACAAAAGTTATCATTAAGTTAAAATTATGGATTTGTGCAAAATCCCAATTTACTCATATCAAGGACAGGTCACTAAACACGCGCGAAGGAAATATGCAACTCCCTCGGCCATTGAGCAGTTCTAATGATTGTTTCTGCGTGTATTCTCAGTTGGGCGTTTGCTTTACCTGACAGTTGTTTACTTAAATGGTAAAAGCCACGCTACGTTGGAGCAGCTACTCAATCGGTCACGGGTTCGATTCCTGCAGCAGCCCCATTTTCTTTGATTCTTTACTCTATTTATGTCGTCTAGGCCAAGTGATACATTTACCTTGTAATAATGGGAGATGATTTCAAATAAAAGTTTCAATATAATAGAACATAATTTATGATCATTCTGTCGGATTATATACCTATTTCTTGATAACATAATGGCAGTGTTGAAAGAAACAATTAGAACAGGTTTAGACCGTAAACAAGCAATAGTTATTTGGGCCTTCACTTGTATATATATATATATATATATATATATATATATATATATATGTATATATATATATATATATATATATATATATATATATATATATGTGTGTGTCCGAAGCCTCATGTTTACGACGAATATTTATTTTTCAACATATTCTCCTACCTAGACAAAGCTCTTCTTTCAATGGTTAATATAATACAGGGACAATTTCAGATCAAAACTCAGCTAAGAGCTTCGTGTTAAGCTACGGATTTATCGATTCACACTCGTAGATATTTACTAATTCTACATTGGGCTAAATGCAGGAATTGCAGAGTATGATGAATGTGTTGCGCAAATCTTCCAAATGGGAAAAGGTCTCCCTGCCTCGAAAATCAACTTTCGAGATTCTAGCTTTTATTTGAGCTCGAACTCATGGCGCGTGGGGGACACGCAGATCTCTAAACTATCAATCACGTCTGAATGTCTTTCTCTTCTTAACTGAGTTATGGAAGTTAGAGGCAAAGGTCAGAGCAGCATCTCAAGAGATGGGAAAATATTAGGTAGTTACATATGAAATGACGTTTCTTGGACAGTAAGATGAAGATTGATATAAACAAATGGTCAGTTTAAAGCAATAATCTTTTTATCAATAATCTGCAAACGATAATAATAAGTTGAGAAGTGTGGAGCCTGACACTGTCATGGTGCATTTCATTCAGTTCATGTCAGACCGTTTCTTTTTTTTACAATTTTATAACCTTTTCTATAACCTTGAGATGACGTCATATTGTCCCCGCTGGAATCTTGAATTCTCCAAAAATTCTTCGAAATATTGTTCGTGGATCATTAGCCACTGTTGTCGATAATTCTTCATCATTAATTACAGGTTTTGGCCTCCCACGAGGTTTGTAGTGGTATCCATATTACCAGATCTAAACCTATAGAACCGACGTGCAACAGTTCGCACTGCAGTAATGTTCGCTCCAAATACTTTGTAGACATTATCAGCAGCTTGAGCAGCCGCATTATGTCTGGCTTTGAATTCATATTTGAAAAACAGTCGAATATCTTGGCGTACACCCTATTGCTGTTAAGACCTCAAAAACTTCTAATAATGATGTATTATACCTCTCTTTTAAATTGAATCGATCAAAAGAAGGTTCCATTAGTAAAGTTTTAACTTTTAGCATTAATCTGTATGATATAGAAAAAAAAAGAAATCTCAAATCTAACAACTTGATACCAGTAGGGTAAATAGCAAAGACAACTATTTCCTTAATCCTCCCCGGGTGATGATGTATGCCTAAGGACTTGGTCAAGATCTTAGAGACAATTAAACGGTGCTCCCTAGCACCTTATCTAACAGTTCGAACTTTATCTCCTGTCTGATTCGAAATTTTCTAACATTACTTGATTTCATAAAATCATTAATAAAATTAAAAATTAATATTTGTCAGTATGAAATCGCTCGTTACAACACATTCAGAAGAAAGAAAAGTAATGAAGCACAATTATGTTCCTGTCGTTTTCAAGGATGAGCTCTTATCATTTTACTTTTCTTAACGTCTCAGAGAGCTTCTATTTTGCGCATATACCATTACACTGCATGGTCCAATGCCTATTGTTTGCAAAATTCCCTGTATATCACTGTTTATACCCAATCATGTCTATTTTTGCACTCCTCCTTAACCAATTCACTGCCTTTGCTATTTATATGATTAATGGCTTCATCTTCATCTCCATACAAGCAACATTTACTGTTTTTGGCGTTTTGTGTATCTTAGCCCCAATGAAATTAATTCAAACACATTTGTTCTGAGCTTACATTAAAAAAGAAAGGATTCCATTTCCCTCTTCAAGTGTCGTCAGCGCAACCATACCCACATTATTATTATTATTATTATTATTATTATTATTGTTGTTGTTGTTGTTGTTGTTGTTGTTGTAATTATTATCACCCCACAATCTATGACGGATCATTAGATAAATATCATATCTGATTTGGCCTTTTGCCAGTCTAGGCTAAGCTCAGTAAAGATCTAGAATCTCAGATTTGAAATCAAAGATTTTTGAAGTTGTGCGAGAAAATCTTCCTACTTCATCTTACCTTTACCCCCAACGCTCTAACATCGCGTCATGCCCCAAAGAACATGGGCGAAGTAATAGTATCAGTAGTTGTTGCTGTGGGTACGAATATTACTGCCAGCATCGAGCTGCCCTTACTCAACCGTGACGGCAAATGTCGTAAAGTACTTGCCGTATGTGTGATAATAACACTGTTCGACCGCCCAGTGAAACGTCTTCGTGGTCATAGCCCCGTCGCGTCCTGGGCGGCAGCTGCTAGTAACATTAATAGCAGTAGGAATAAATAATAAATCTACTGTAATTATGGGATGAGGTGGCCTCTCTCTCAGGTTGGGAAGGGGATGGATGGCAATTGCTATGTGCGCACGCCTCACAGTTCTATTTCGTTTCCAAAGCTGAAGCAATAGTATCATGAACAGCGGGGTCAGTGCACAGGATACAAAGTATTCATGTGAAGAAAGGCTTCAGTTTTTTAAGCCAACGTACTCTTTGGGGCCTCGCTCAGTAGTAATAGAAAGGGATAACAGGTTTAGAGGTCAGAGGTTTCATTGGCAAGATATGTCAGGGAAGGATCGTTGTCACAAATCTACCAGAGAAGTTACTAACTAGAATAGAAGATGCCAATGTATAAGAAGATTGATACTTGATTAAAAAAAAGAGACTAACAAAAAATGAATAAATAAATAAATAATTAAAATAAAAATAAATAAATAAATAGATAAATAAATAGATAACAAGCCTGGCTACTGCAGGTTCAAACGCCATTTCCTACTTATGTTTCGACCGAAAATGGTTGCTGCAAGTTTTGTATAGTATGTATAAATAATTTTTCTTTAAATATATATATATATATATATATATATATATATATATATATATATATATATATAAATTCAGTATAAATGCATTTATTCATTAAATAGAAGTAGGACTTTGCTTATCGGTAAGATGAATTTCCGTAGATTTGTAAAACCTGTCAGTTTGGTTAAGTTGGTAAGAGAACCTGCTACCGATTGACTTCAAATCGCGGTAGGGAGATATTAATTTTATGAATGAATTTATTTGTTAGACTGAAATAATCACTTGCGTATCCCTAGTACTGCCAGCGGTGCTATAGCCCCCTCCCCAACAAAAAAAATCCATCCAGGAATTACTTAAACGAAAATATAAAATTGTACTGATTTGGGGGCAAATGATGGTCCACTTGATAAGTTCTTAAACATGACCTACACCGATAATCTGTAAATACTTTTGTCAAAAATCCTGAAATCACCAATAATGATATCAACGTCGAGATTGTGTTACGTACCACGACAACAATATTACATTCGGTTGGTGTGGTCTCGCACTCCTCAGTCAGGGTAGACGTGGTATTTAGAGGATTATCTAAGCTACATTCGAATTAGAATTACCCCACCTTGAGTTAGTAAACCTTCTCCACTTTGATTTTGATTTTACTTTTAATTTTCAAGAATTTCTACGAATATTCTTATTACGAATACTTTTTTTTTTTTAGAAAGAGTTGGTGTTAAGATAGAGACTAAATCATTGTTATTGTTATGACGAAGGCTTTTTGCTACAAGGTCCGATGTGCATTATATAAAGAGATATTTTAGAACGGTTATGCAAGAAAGCATATAAAATCAAAGTATAAAGGTTTACACGATGTTGGACGGAGTGCCCCCGAAGAAATCCTTTCAGTCGATTTATTTTTTGGTTGTTAATCTCGTTCAAAGAAGACATAAAGAAACGAGAACAAAGATAACCCTCTTTCAATGGGATAGTCAGAAGAAGGTGATTTTTCTATTTATGTATTTTGATTCGTAAATCGATTCTAAAAATATTTCGACAGTGTGTGAACTCGCTTGAAATTCATACGAAATTGAAGGGCATTAATTTAACTACTTTGTTCTAATGGCAATATTCAATGGAAAAGTCTTCGCCGGACATTTTTTGAAACGATTTGTTCCGCACAAATGAAAGTGTGTTTGGGCCGCTGTGTAAATTGAATATTCACTGTAAAATTCATTTAAGGTCAACCGATAAAATATCAGACCAGTTTTATTCAGAATTGGATATTCTTTATTATGGCTAGCATACAATTATTTTATCAATCATTGTATGGAGATTCAACACTTTGAATTAGTGCAAAAATAATATAGCCATTCATTTTTCACCCGATACCATGGTTTCTACATTTAATTCTCTTAATCTTCTGCGATGGTCATGTTCTATGAAATTAACATAGTTGTAAAAAAAAAGGTTTACTATAGCAATTTTAGCCCTTTTGAAATTCAAAATTACCCTGATGAGCGTGTCAGCCAACTTCTCTCCCAGCTGGGTGCTGGATGATCTTGTCTCCCTGTCGGCAAATACAGTCCACTCGTCGGGCAAATCCAGGCGACGCCCCTCATCTCTAGCATGAATTTTGGTCGAAATATAAGATCCGTCAGTTTATCTCAGTCGGTAGGAGTCGCTATTTTCAACTAGTTGATCTTGATTTCAAATCACGTTAGAGAATTGCCCATTTTTGCTCCTCTAAAT
>OY735217.1:34847468-34954968 GCA_963457665.1 Thysanoteuthis rhombus | reverse complement strand
GTCATGGGTTGGGAATGCCTGGGAGTGTGTGTGGAAGGGCCAGGAAAGAGGGGTTTCACGAATTCTACTGATGTTCGTGTTTGGAGGAGCCAATAACTTCTACTTTTTTTTGACTGTGACCAAAGGTACAGTTTAGTATTATTACTATGGTAAAGGGAACACACTCTTATAAAATTTTTGAATATTTCCTTTCTGAAAATTGACATTTTTTGGATTTGATGGTCTGATAAATTGAAAGCAAATGAAATTGAAAGAAATAATTGAAAAAAAAAAGACTTTTCTACATTGGGTTTTGAAACCAGCCCGATGATTGTATTCACCACGTCTCTAAACACTGGTGGACTTTTCCTCTCACTGCTGTCTTTATCAATAAAATGAGTTTTTTTTTATATGGGCGCGAACGCAGACCCCACAGAAATCGACGGATTGATTTTTTCGTAAAATTCGAATTAAAAATTTGTGTTGTTGGTAAATTGTGTCCTGCTTTCGGATAAGCTTTTGTCTTTTCTCTGTTATCCCTCAACGGTTGGGCCGACACATTGCCAGGCAAACCCGCTTAGGCCATGGCGAGACCTCGGGCAAAATGTCATAACCACTGAGAGAAAAAGAAATTCACATCCATGGTTATTAATGTCAAATGTAAATTAAGACTGCAGTTTAGCATTGAAGATTAACTGTGAATAGAACCCCCGCTTATAAAACCTTTAAACATTCCCTATCAAACCTGATAAATTTCTAGACGGTTTGAGGATCTTATAAATAGGAAGAACATGAACATAAAACAATAGCACTTTGTATAATATAGACTCAACAATAATTGGATTCGCACTGAGAGAAAAAGATATCACACTAGCAGTTTTTCAGTGTCGAATGGTAAGTTAGGTTTCAGTTTAGAATTATAACTACATTGTAAATAGAACCCTCTGGTAAAATCGGAAAAATATTTCATCAAAACTGGAAATTATCTGTGAGGTATGAAGGACGAATAGCTGAAAAGGAAAAATAGTTTCCCCTGTCAGAATTTGAACTTAATCTGCGACTTCTATTTTCCTAGGTATGAATCACTCGTCTATTGAACCGCCATGATTTTGAAACGACGAATTACTGCTTTAAAATAAATTAGTAGCATGACCCCAACACTCATGTGAGTAGGTTCAAATAAATGATGACAAAAACCTTCCCCAGATGATGCTGATTCAGAATTTACATATAGTGTGATCTTGTGGACCTAACTCTAATACTTTTTGAGGAAATCTTAGATGAAGAAAAAAAAAAAAACTCCAAGAAAAAAATAATTTTCGACAAATTTGTATCGCGAGCGGGAACGTAGACCCCATAGGAATCGATGAGCTTGTTTTTTACAAAATTCAACCTTAAAATATGTACCGTAAGCAAATTGTGTCCTTGGATATGCTTCAAGTGTGGCATTATAACTACATGGTAAATAGAAACCTCCCTTTAAAACCTGAAAAAATATTTTATCAAAACTGACAAATTTCCGTGAGGTTTGAAGGTCAAATAATTTGAAAAGATATAAACTTGAGAAGAAAAACCTTCTCTTTTGAAGTTTAATTTGGCCCAACATTTCTGTTTTCCAAGCCTCTATCGCCATGACCAAAGGACTAAGAATTACTGCTCATGAAGATTTTTTTAAGCATTGAACCTTGTCAAGTGAGCATGTTCTAATAAATGATGAAAAAACCAACCCAGATGGTACTAAATCAAAATATACCTATTGTTTGATTTTACGTATCGAAGTTAAATAGTTTTGGATAAAATCCCACGTTAAAATCCCTTAAGACGGACTTGTTTTCTGAGAGCGCAAATGCAGACCCCATAAACATCAACAATTTTTTGTTTTGCAGAAATTCGACCTGAAGCTGTGTGCTATACATAATTTGAGACCTGCTGATTTCGTCCATGACTTTGTTTCTGCTCTGTGATGCGTGGTTCTCAACATCTTAGAGAATACACACATGTTAGCATTTTAAAATGAAAGTTGAGGTAAGGTTTGATAAGTCCTACCAGTGAAATCACAAGTTACATAAACAGCTTATACACACACGAGCAGAGAGAGAGAGAGAGAGAGAGAGAGAGAGAGAGAGAGAGAGAGAGAGAGAGAGAGAGAGAGAGAGAGAGAGCGCACATCATCTTCAAAAAATCTAGCCGTTTTTAGCCACCAAGGAGAATAACTTTGTGCATTCTTCATGCTAATCTATTCAAGTACAGAATAAGCAAAGACGAACCAAGAAAGGTCTGTACTCATTCGAATCGTGCGAGCTATTCGAATTCCCTGAACTTTTGTGTAGCACCTCGTGTACTTGTTTTGATCGTATAGATTCGCTTGAGGGTGAGTCATGTTTGACTCGTATTTACTTCTCATACCGGTGTACGTATAATTATTCAGTGTATTAATAAGTAGATTGTTTTTATTTTTAATTGTTGGTTCTTTTTCTCTCATTTCAGAACTAGCTTATCTTTCTGGTTGGTTACTCATGAGAGAGTTCCGGACAGGGGAAGAAGCCTTCCACAGAATGGTGCCACTCTTGAGAGAGGAGATGGAAATAGAAAGAAGAGAAGGGACCAAGGAAAGGCTCAGAATTCAGGGAGAGGAACTCTTTTGTCAAAGATGAAACGGTTCGTCGGGCACACGGCGTCGTTACTCGCAGAAAGTTGTCCCAAATTTTGACCTAACGAGAGAGGGAGAGAGAGGGAGGGAAAAGAAGCCCTTCTTGCGAGAAAGAAACGAAAAAGAAAGGAGGGTTTGGTTTGGAGAACCAAGAATACGGTTAAATGTTTGAAACAGTTTGGCCTCCTTTCTTTTTTTTTCACAAGTGATTTCCTATTTTTAGCCGTTATTTCGCAACAATGAATGAGGAAAAAAAAGGCCCACAAGAGTTACAACTACTGCTACTACAATTACTTTTGGCAATCACGATATAAGTACTGTTATTATTTTTCATACGACCGTTATTAATATTGTTGCTACCACGTCTGGCCCCTATCAAGTTTGACTATGGATGTAACAGGTCTTTGTTACTACTCCCTTGGCAGGTGAGATAATGACCAAGTTAAAAGAGACTGGTCACAACTACTACCACTGCTACTACTACTACTATTATTATTAGTACTACTACTACCACCACCACCACCACCACAATAACAACAACAACAACAACAACAATAATAACAATAATAATAATGATAATAATAATAATAACAACAACAACCATCAAACAAAAAAAAACAAACAATGATAATGCGTAAAGCTGGCCAGCTACAAGAATAGCAGAAATTTTGCCATCGTATTCCAGGTGCAAATGCAATTGGCACTAATATAGAACAGCAATTATTCAACTTTTCACCCGAACCACCAGAATTTGTTGCAACTCTCTCAATACAACAATTGAAATGAAAAAAAAGAAAGATTTTAATCATTGATTAAGTTTAATCATTTTAATCAAATTTAATTGATCGAATCCATGCTATCATTAATTTCATGTATAGTTAATTATACGGATTATTTCCCGAAGTGCATTTCATTTTCTTAAAAGTATCTTCTAAACATTTCTTCTATCAGAACGAGGCTTAGTCATGGAAGGCCTGCCAAGTATTAGACACTGTCAACCAAAACTGTCATCATTAGTGTCAGCATAGGTTTCTATCAGTTTTTACATTGGTCCGGCTGGTTGGCTGGCTATCTGTATAAAATGCGTGCATGCTGCATCAAAGCGGCTGGAGGGATGAAAATTTAAACACTTAATCCTTATAATGTTTAGGAAAAACTGATTTTTTTGAAAATCCACTTACAAAACAGGTTTTTAAGGGAGGGGGTGAGTTTGCCATGTACGTTTATGCTGAATTGGTCCCTAGTTTGTACCTGCTTGCGTTTTTGTTGTTTTTTTTTTTGTTGAAAATTCTGACCTTTTATTGATTACTGTCCAACAAAAGGCGAAAGAAATAACTTATTCATTGATCAACCCTCTTTTCAATTTTTTTGATATCCCCGAATACGGCACGCTACCAAAAAACGTTGGTCACGTGACGGTTTCTTTCGAGTGACTAACCAGACCTGTTCATTATCTCTTCACACTTGTGAAAGTATGTTCTGCATATTTCCACACCAAGCTGGAACTTGGTTGGGAGAAAAGTTTGAATAGATTAAAATACTTGAAGGCCATTGAAAAAGCCATAACTATAATTCTTTTCAGGTACTTATAAGGAATTCCTCTTAAAAGCTGAAGAGTTCGAATTACTTGAAATGAGATACGTGCCACTTAGTTACAGCGATTCCTATTATGGCGTCTGTTGAGGCTGCACGATTTTATACTTGATGGGTTTTCCCCTTCTCCTAACTCATGTTTGGCACCCTTGAAAGATATGTGGGGTTTAAATTTGTTCCTTATCATTATCATTCACCAATTTATTTAGCAGTAGTTTTATTCTTTTGGGTGATTGTTGGGCGTAGATGATCAAATATTATTCAGTAATAATAGAAATTTTGAAATATTTTAAATGAATCATTATTATCATCATCATCATTATTGTGATGATGATGATGATGATGATGATGATGATGATGATGATGATGATGATGATGCATTTTCATACCAGTTTCCTGGTGGTCATCGCTGGGGACTGAATGACAGCAAGTCTCCTCAAGTCTCTAACCCTCCTCTCTACACTCTCACCGTACACATCAAAGCTGTGCTTTGCAGTTCCACACCAGTTGTACGGTTGGTTATCGCTGGAGTCTTAGTGACAGTAAGTCTCCTCATGTCTCCATGCCTCCTTTCATCTCGTCCTGACCTATCAAAGAAACGGTGTGGTTATTCCTCCCCACCCATTTTCACCCTCTTCTCCCGGTTGGGCCATTGCAAACTGCTGAGGGTCGTAGATCTCATATTCCAGGGTATCGCAGCTTTAATACAGAGTTGTTGTCTTTCATCCCAAACTTAAGAGAAACTAGTTCCTAGGAGTTCACAGTGTTTCCTGACTATATTTGATGTTCTTAAGTGTAGTTGTTGTTTTTTTTTGCGTCTGGTTGATGCTAATGTTCTTGACATTCAGTTTTAGGAGATACTTTTTGAGATTTATAGTTACTGCTTCCAATATTCCAATAACAGTTGGTACGATTTTAATCGATTTTTTCCGTAATTCTTGCAGTTTTATCTCCTTGGTATCTCTGTACTTTTCCATTCTTCTCCCGTTCAATATATCCTTGCCCGTTGGGCATGAGACATCGATTAACATAGCCTATCTTCTTTATTATTGATGACAATGTCTGGCCTTTTAGTGGTGATTTTTCTGTCAGTGATGGAGTTAAAAAGTCATAATTTTAATTCCTTTAGTTTGCTTTTAGATAAATATTCCCATTATTATCATTTTACTATTGGTTTTAGTTTTTTTTAATCATCAGTAGTTTTATTACTTACTATTTTTGCTTTTTAGATAAAGCATTTCATTATTATCAATTAGTTACTAATTTTACTTCATCTTATTATCTCTACTTTTTGAAAGGAGGATTTTCTCCATTTTTATCTTATTACTTGTTATATTTTTATTGTCACTTTTAGATGGAATATCTTCCTTGTTATTATTTTATTACTTATTATTACTGAATTCAGATTCACCTGAAGGAGCCCAAATAGGGCAGAAACATAAACATGTTTGTGTAGAGAATCCTTACTTCATCACACACACACACACACACACACACACACACACACACACACACACACACACACACACACACACACACACACATATGTATATATATATAGCCTGATACAGTTATTGGTAGAATTTTATCTGAAATTTTCTCTCTATTAATGAATAGTGTTCATTCATGTGATTTAGGAAGACGCGTCGGGTTAAGTGCATTGACAAGAAAGGAGATGGTGTTGAAAAATAAGCATTTGTTGTGTAAAATAAATGTTATTTCATCATTAGAATACGGATTTATTGATGTACCTACTGATATGCAATGTCTATAAATGTACTCCTGCATGAATAACAGATTTGAATTCTTAAATGCTTTTGGATAGAAGTTTCTATAACAGTTGATTGGAATAAATTTTACAAGTACACAAGTGAACTGACGACCGGAACGGTCGTTTGCTTAAGAAATCTGACCCTCATTAAGACTCGTACAGCTGCTCCTAGCAGCAAAGGTAAAACATTCTAAAGTTTCAAAGATATTCCAGCGATTATTCCACGAATTATCCAGACTAATATCCTTGTGCTTGTTGTTTTCAACACAATTTTTCGGCCAATGTGTTTTCCAGCTTTCATTAAGAGAATGTTGCATCTAGTAACCCACAGATACGAACACGAAGGCCCCAACAAAGCCCAAGGAAACAAAAGACCCTGGGTCAGCACTAGGCTGAGATACTGAGACCAATAAGAATTGTTTCTACAGAGGAGATGAAATAAAAAGACCGACAACTAATGTGTCATTCGAAGTTTACTGGATGCAACATGAAGAAGGCCGTAGAAAATGATCAAAACATGAAAGATCAGAATATTTCATAACAGAACAATTGGAAGGCCGGAGAACGTATCACCAGAAATTTAAAGATCGAAACAAGAAAGATTGAGAAACTAGTTCAGAAAAATTTAAGGTTCAATGAAAAATGTTTCAGAGCAGAAATCAGACGACATTTCAGTTGAATCCAAAAGATTTCTTGGAAGTGCAGTCTGTGAACTGACCCAGACATTGAAACCACCCGTTGAAAATCATTTGCTCTAACTTGGTTATATTATTAGCTTTGATGTATAGCTTCGGCATAAGTGGGAAGTATCAACGTGTACAAATTTTGAAGGGTGATAAAAAAGGACACTTTTCAACAACGTAGAACACAAGAGATTGCACAACGAGCGAAATAAACCATCATTAATCATACCAAAAACCAGTCTCCACCCTGGGACTGGAAAAACCCCTCGTCTATGATCCCTTTCCAGAAAACCAAACAATTGATTCGAACAAGTACTGCTCCGAATTAGACCAAATGAAGAAAGAAATCGATGCCCATATCTTCGTCTGTATTTCTAAAAAGGTTGAGTAAGCAATAATGAAATTTGGTTGATGAAGGTACCAATAAATATGTAGACATACCAAGTGGATACATAAATCCGTAGCCTGACACTCAGTTGTCAGTTGAGTTTGCATTGGTTTTTTTTCCACTGAATAAAGCTCGCTATATGGGATTAATATTCACAACTTGATTAAGTAAATGAGCAAAGAGGGAGATTACGTTCATCATCTTAGGCTGCAGATTTATGAATGCAGTTGTGAGAAATCAAAGTCAACACAGTAGAAATACTTGTTAACCAGTTGTACACCAATTGTGACACTAGGGTTTTTACAACCTCATTAGTTTCACAACCTCCATATAACACACAACACACTCACATAAATATGCACTTATATATATATATATATGGAACCAGAGTCCACTATCAGGAGCTATATATATATATATATATATATATATATATATATATATATATATATATATATATATATATATATATATATACAAGTACATTCCTTGTGTCTGCACACACTCAATCCAGCACCCCTTTACTTTTCAAAACAGTCTGCAAAGTTCTCTTTTTTAACACCACTGGTTGTCTTGTCATGTTCCCCATAATCTCGTCCATGGACTGATATGTCTTCGGGAATTACCACAGTGAAAGTAGGAAGACTGACAGCCCCGGGTGATGCAATATTCTGCCTCCCAAAATCCGACCTAGACGTTAAGAATAACTCGTTCTTTCATTTTTAATGCAATGCTCACACAGTACCAGAGTCCACTCAATGCCATCTCTCCCCGACTGAGTAACCCCATGGTATAATTCTCAACACCTATATTCATCTGCGGCTTTTTGTGTCGTTTTCTTACCATTCTCTCTATGTATTTCGGTTTTACTTCCTCCTTATGTAACAAACCTGTTAACTACATTGCAGTCTTCGGTTTCATCAATGGAAAGGAAGGCGTTTATTCTGAATGTCAAACTTTCCACGTAAACTGAAAAGAGTTCATGTTTATTATTCACAAAAGAATGAGAACGCACATGTGAGAAGAGAAAATGAGACGAGAACGTGAGCTTACAGAGTGTTTCCCTTCAATTTTCTCCATTGCATATCTTTGCTTTTCTTTTTTCCTTTTTTTTAAAAACTTAGTTTCTTTTTTTGCCTCTTTATCTATTTTCTTCTTTCTTTACTTTTTATCTTGTTTGCTTCTTTCTTTCTTTTCTCTTTTATTCACTTTGTTTCTTGTTTGTTTCATTTCTTCTTTTTAAAGTTATTTTTTGCTTGCTTCTTTTCTTCTTCTTCAACTTCTTTTGCTTATTTGTCAACTTGGTTTTTCGTTTGCTTCTTTCTTTCTTTCTTTCTTCGCTTGGTTTCTCTTATACCTCTTTACATTTTTCCTTCTTTCTTTCTTTTTAACTTCGTTTTTTTTTGCACGTTTCTCTCCTTCTTGTGTCCTCGTTTCGTTATCACTATTTTCTTGAATTTCTCCCTTTCTATTTTCTTTACGACTTCCATCGGCTTTCGCAATCTGCTTTTTACCTCAGCCATTTCTGTCAATTTATTTAACTTGGAATTTCTTTCTTTTCAATATTTCTAAAAGTTTTTTTCTTTCATTCTGTCTTTCTTTCTTCATCGTGTGTGTCAGCATTTGTTTGTTGATCCCCAAATGCTCTTATAGAAGTCTGTTGGCCTGAATTAATCTGTCTATCAATCGATGAAACCTGAAACCATCACCCAAAACTGTAACTAAAACTTTCAGCATAGCTTTCCTCAGTTTTCAGGTTGGTCTGGCTGGCTGACTAACTGACTGACTAGTTGGCTATGTATGTATGTATCATGCATACAGCCCACAATAATAGAGCTAGAAGTCTGAAATTTTTTTGCATTTACTCCCTAATATACATTTTCTTCATTTATCTATTCTTGTCTTCAGGTATCTATCGTATTAGTTATGTGGCAGTCGTCAGTTCAATCCCTGGATTCAGGAATATCCTCAGGTGGAAATAGATTTCACTAGAACGAAGTTACTAAAAATAATTGACTGATACAAGACATTCTTTAGCATTAACAGTGGGGAGAAAATAACCTACCTCCATGGTTTGAATAAAGGGTTCGATTCGAAATCCTCAGAGGGTTACCAAATACCAGACATCTGAAGTAGACCGGAAAGTACAACGGCCGAATCGTAGGGATTTTAACTACCATGATGAGGACACTGGTCACAATGATTTAATGATGATTTTTCAAGTAAAAAATTTGGAGAGGAATTGTTTGTTTGTTTCTTTCTTTCTTTCTTTAACCCTATTATGCGTGATCTGATTGTCTATCTTTGCCTTTTAGTAAGATTCTCGCCCGACAAATCAGCGAGCCGAGAAGTGAGTGGTTGAAATCTGACAATATGAGTAAATGTTGCCTTTGCTTAATATACCTTGCAAGAAAAACATTCAACATCTACTCCCCAAACAGCCTACAACATTTGAGAAGGGAACGAGAATGAGAGGACGGGAAAGAAAATGAGGAGAAAGGATAAGAAAAGAAGGAAAAAGAAGGAACACAGTTGAGAGAGAATGAAAAAGAAGGGCGGACATACATGAATGAAGGAATTGGAAGGTAAAAAAAAAGAGAGAAAATAAAAAAAAATAAGTGAAGGAATGGCGTTAGAGAACAGAATAAATTTGTTATGAAGGGGGTTAATGAGAAACGAAAATGAAAACGGGATGAATGAAAGGAAGAAAAGACAGCGAAAGGTAGAAAGCAAATATGTGAAGTAGTTGGGGGGGGGGCAGGGAATGAGATTTAAAAACAAGAAGACGGGAAGAGAAGACGAAGGAGAAAAAAAATGAAGAATAAAGTCATGAAGAATGAATTCAAGACGAACTGCGGAAAGGTGGAGAAAGAAATAGTAATAAAAAAGAAAAAAGGAAAATGAAAATACCTAAGAGATAAAAAGAAATAAAGAAAACAAAAAGAGAGAAAAATAGATAAGTTGAAAGAAAGAAACGAACGAAAGAAACAAAGAGAGAAGAATTGAAAAGTTCAGCGAAATGAGAATAAGAAGACATGAAAGGAATGAGGGAAATAATAAAGAAAATGAAAGAAGGAAGCAAAAGAAAAATATAACGAAACAAAGAAGAAAACCGAAGGAAGGAAAAGAACGAAAGAAATAAGCACACAAAAGAGAAATGAAATAGAAAAAAGAGGAGGAAGAAATAACGAGAATGAACATAAGGAAAAGAAACAAAGATAAGAAAAATTCAGTTTAAAGAATAGAAGAAAAAATAAAGTCTTAAATAGTCAGAAAGAAAGAAAGAGAAGAGAAAGAAAAATATAAACGAAAGAATGAATGACGAATACCAATAAAAAAAAACAACAACGAGTGTATGGAAAGAAAAAGAGTAAAATAGACCAAAGATAGAATATTTTTCTGGAAAAGCTTTGTTTATTTATTCTTGAAGGAATATTTTTTCTGTTCTCCTCATTTAGATTTTTTTTTCTCCTTGATTCCTCTCCATTTTCCCGACTCTCCTTTCTCTTCTTTCCACGCTTTCTCTTCCACGTCATTTAACTTGATTCCAAAGAAAATCTCCTCCTAAAATTCACTTGCGCAGCGACAAGTGCATTCCTCGCTAAGTAGTTTTTGTGCTCTTTGAAAACAAGAGAGCGAACGCAAACGCAAACCGACGGCAGTGGCCGACGGGAACAGGCCATTCAAAGGAAAACTCTAATTTTCTAATGCCCAATGTTTTTCCATGTTTGTGAAGCCATTAAAACCCGAAATATCGAGTCATTTATGTTCTCCCGGGATCCAATGGGACGAACTTTGTCATGAGTACGGACCTTACAGATAATTAATCAATACTAACATCAGAAACTGCAATAAGGAGTCAGAAATCCCAAACATGTTGGAACAGAAACGCTGAGATGGGAACAAACTTACTTTAAATGACTTAAGTAATTGAGCAGAAAGAATGACCATAGTTGCACAGAGGACACTTTAAAAGAAAAATAGATCTTTAAGAATAGTAGCCGATAACAAACCAAGGGAGACTAAATACACACAATGTTTAAAACAAAACAGGAACCATGTAAGTGGAAGCAGCAAATGAGCTCAAAAAGAATACATACATATATATATATATATATATATATATATATATATATATATATATATATATATACATATACATATATCCTGAACCCCTTCTACCTTTCCATTCAAATATGTTATACCTAAAGAGGCAGCATTCCTCAGATATATTGACGATGCCCTCTTAATTTACCCTAACACCATTATCCTATCAAAGATCAAACCCACAATAAATTTATTTCATAACGACAACAGAACAAAACAACACCTTTCCCTTTCTGGACACCCTATTGCACAAAACAGACACTAGCCTACAACTTGATATAATGCAAATCCACGGACAAAAACAACCAGATCCACTTCTACTCACACCACAATACCAGAACAAAATCTGGAGTAATTATTGGCTTCTACCTACGCAGAATATGTATCCCCCGATTTCTACAAAAAGAAATTGGATACATAGAAGGAACATCCAGGAATATCCAATATCCTAATTCTTTCAATTTTTACCTGACTATTATAGAGCGATCGATGAACCATAAGACCACATTGGTCGATTTAGGCTGAAGCAATGCATCAAATGTTTCAATCTATAGTCGTTACGTAACATCATCTCCGATTCTTAATATCATGCAGTGTTTAGATACGACCCCACGCGTCTCTATAAGAGGGTCTGTAGGTCAGTCGGTCTCTCTGTCCCCAATGTGGATGAAATCGATTTTCATCTCACAGTAGTCGAAAAAATCAGTTTAGCCCTGTATCTTCACTGTTATGCCATGCTTTAGGTGGGGGTTCAATTTATCATACACCTATAATGTAGGAATGAACCCTGACTTTATGGCCAGTTAAAATCATATCATTCGGAGAATTGGAAAGAATCGCTGATGAGGTCATAAAAATTCGAAGAAAAAAAAAGATCTGATCAGTCATTTTTGTTGAGGAATTTATTCTCTAACCTGACCTCATATCGAATGTGAATCTTCTCAGCCTGTCACAGAAGAGTGATATAAGTAGAAGACTTATGGCATTGTAGTAATGGCGGCTGGGATGTGGACGCATCGCTGGGCTAATATCCTTGTTTTTAATTACCTTTGTATTAGATATAGCAAGTTTTTAGCGACCAATAGTTAGCAAATTCGTCTTGTAGACTATCACTATTATAGTGATTTTGGTCCTCACTGGATATCCACCATTCGTAGCCTAACCTTGTGTTAGACTAAGTTGAGCGATTTGGAGTTTGTTCAGTGGCTGAGTTAGTTGCGTCTTTTCCACCGGAGTAAGTGGTTGGTATTTGTGAAAATAAATAGTTAAATAAATAAAGCAAGAACTTCGAACGTTGATTTTAAGGGAATTAGGCAAGTCTCCCACGTTAGGAAACACAATCTTCGAACTCTACTTCTGCCATCAAATTGAACCCGTGACTCACTAAGCTACCATAAGGAAATTGCAATATCTTGGGGAACTTAGCATTGGAGCAATAGATGATTAACAAGTTAGTCTTACAGACGTCTCTCCTGTAGTAGTTTCGATCCTGAGTGCTCCAGGATTTTTGGCATGTGCCAGACTGAACTATATTTAATCGCTTGCCTCGTGGCTGAAATATCAACGTATTTGACACTGATTCTAGAAGTCGGCGTTCGAGTTCAGGTAAAACCTAGGATTTCAAATGCTGTTTTTTTTTTTCGACAGGTAAACCCTCCCCACTTGGAAAACTGGCGTAACACAATCTTTCCCTGTATAATCCCCCTCCCCCATCTGGCCTCGTGCTGCAGAAAGTTAATCGTCGTAAATATCAAGTTACGGTCGAGTCGTTGCGCCGCACTCTTTCGGGAGGAGAATATCTGAAAAGTACATTGGTTTCCTCGTGGTAAAAAGAAATTTTTTCCGATTCCTTAAGTGGATGCCTCATTTTATTCTATTTTATTTTATTTTCTTTGTTGTTTATCAAGATCAGTTCCTTGTCTATTTAATAACGGAAGCTGATAAATGTGGATTGTCTTAATTTACTGATTTACATTCTTGTTGTTATTTTATCGGCCCGCCCCCCCATGAAAAAAGTTGATCTATTCCTAGGTCTGTTTTTCTTGGCGTTTGACAATAAACAGTGGAGAGATTCTGTTTGGTTAAACAATTTTCAGACTCAAACGGAAGTAAAAACAGACAATGATCTTATTCGTTGGAATCTGGATAAAAAAAGGAGGTAAAAAAAACCCCCAAACATTCTTTCAAGAAAAAAAAACAACAAACCTTTATCTCACCGAGAATTGTCTACACTTAATGACCATCTTCATCTATCGACGAGTATTTGTGAAATGTCGTCCCCCAAATTGATTTTGTTAATTTCAGGGCACGTTTTTGATTTTTTGGGAAGATAAGCTGAGGAGAAAACTCACAGAGACAGACATGGGCAGACAAAATGGAAGATATACAACCGCATATAGGTACAGAGTTATAAAAATATGCACACTCACGTAAAGGCACATATTTACATACAGAACGACGCGTGTATCATTACAGAGGGAATATTAGAAAAGAAACAAATATAAACGTGTACTCATACACAGGAAGCACATACACACACATACACGCGCGCACACATACCTACACATACACACACACACATACACCTACACACACACACGCACACGCACACACACACACACATACATGCAAACTTAAATAAAGTGTTTAGATATATTTTATATTTCCTTTGTGGCGTTCGTCTTCCCTCGCATTTACGTAAAAAGAAGAGAATATATTTATACGTTACTTATTTTAAATACTATAACAGATACGAAGTCTTTTTCTAAAAACAAAATTTTAAAGAAAAATCGTATCCCTCTTAATGCAATGGGAAGATGCTGTTTGAGGAATGGATCACTATCGGATTAAAATTGTTCCAGGATTTTCTCCGCGTCCGAAGTCGACTCATGAACACATCGACATTGTAAAATTCCAGAAAGGAAGAAATTATCCGTTGTAGATATTTATTTTTAGTGCTTGTTGACGAGTGCTTTAGGCACGAAGTGTTAACATTTGCCGGGTGTATAGGCTAATTATTGTTATTTCATCGCAGTCGATTGAGAGCATCGTCCTACTTTTCCACCTGAGATCACAATAACTGCTCTGTGTTCAGACGTTATTATATCACAAAAAAGCCAATAAGCGATCCTTTGGGGGGGAAATTTCGACTATGTTCAAAAACATAAGCTGGGAAAATACGAAGATCTACCAGAAGAATATAACTGAACAGACACAGACACACGCACGCGCGTGCGTATATATATATATATATATATATATATATATATATATATATATATATATATATATATATATATCAGACTCTGGGCTTCATGCCAGTGGGTGTATCTCAGAGCAACTCGGAGTCACCTCGAAGCACTGAATTCTCTATGTTCACCAATTTATATAACTTATATCCCTGATATCGAGAACACTTCATTCATAGATAACTCAACTATATATATATATATATATATATATATATATATATATATATGAAAGTATTTGCGTATTTACTAAAACTACCAGTAACTATTCGAGCTTCAGCAATTTTCTTTCAATGTTTTATGAACTACAGTTCTATACATGACAAATTCTATTTTTGGAGTGCATTGAGAAACACGATTCATTTATTTAATTGTATTTTATTTATGAATTTGTTTTAATCGTTATTGTGTATTAATCATTTCATTAGTAGACCTGCAAAATCACATAAAGTTTTGTATATGCGATGACAGAGTGCATGTTTATGATTAACTGACTCAAGAATAAATCCATCTATCTGTCTATCCATCTATGTGGATACATCAATAAGTCCAAAGCTTAATTATAAAGAAATAAGTTTGTCAACTAAGTTATTGATCCACCTTATATATATATATATATATATATATATATATATATATATATATATATATATATATATGTATATATATAAATATATATATGTGTGTGTATGTGTTTGTGTTATGATATCATTAGGAAATGGGTATATATGATCCGACACAATGATTATAAATTGCGTTTTATTTGAAACGATCACCCGTTACCACACGGTGAATATATCATTTGGCCTAGACAACGTAAATAGAAGAAACATTTAAGGAAAATGAGGCTGCTGCAGGAAATTACACACACACACACACACACACACACACACACATACACACACACACATATATATATATATATGTGTGTGTGTGTTCATTGCATTGGTCTACGTTTATATATATGTATATATATATATATATATATATATATATATATATATATATATATATGGGCTGCTGTAGGGATCGAACCTGTGACCGATAGATAGCTGCTTTAACGTACTGTTGCTCTTGACTTTTAAGAATTTTAACAAATATATATTATGCCCAATAAGACTTTATCTTTAATATTTTCATTTGATATTTTTTGTTTTGATATTTAATAATTTACCCATGAATTTTCACAGACATATTTCAAGATCTTTTTACTTCATTATTCCAAGTAATTAGACCACACGGTAAAGGAATATCAATCCAATATTTTTCTTCTTACTCAACACAAACCAACGATTCCAAAATTGGTTAAACTGAGAAGGAACGCGGGCACTCTGGATGATATTTCAGTACTTTTGGATATTTTCTCTAATATTGGGTGTCATGCAACCCAGGCTAGCCCATAAACAATTTGGGGCAGACCAATGCACAAAATATTCCGTTTAGTCAATTTGAGATCAATTTTTTTCCCAGGAGTGGAACATCTATTTACAATGTAACTACGATGCTAAACTAGACATGGGAGTATGTGCGAATAATTGACTGAAGCAAACTTATGATTTTTTGAGAAATTCATAGAATATAATTTGTTTTTTTGTCTTGTCATGTTTGAAGTTATTCTCCCTCTAGGGCAATTCCAGGTATCCCTGCTAGTATATATATATATATATATATATATATATATATATATATATATATATATATATATATATATGTGTGTGTGTGTGTGTGTGTGTGTGTGTGTGTGTGTGTGTGTGTGTGTAGAGGCGCGAATAGAACTTGAAGGACCAATGATTTTAATAAATGGAGAGCCAAGATTTCTCCAGAGATAAAGGGTTAACATTACAGCTTTGATGTCGATCGTTATTTAGAAGAAAAAAGGGGAAGAGAAACATAAAACACATCTCGAACAATGGGAACAACAGTTGAGTTACGACAGGAAAACCAATAATGTTAAAAGCAGACAATTGGCGTGAGCAAGCAAAACTGAAAATACATATGTCATCTAGTTTATCTATACCTATCACTGAATTTATGGACCTATTTTCTCGGGTGTAATTATGGGTATGCGTATCCTGTTTGCGTGTGGTAGTGCGGATATTTCGATAGGGTACACTTCAGGGTAGCCCATGAGATTTTCAGGAAATCCCCAGTTCAGACTCGAAAAAAAAAAAGAAAAAGAAATATATATATATATATATATATATATATATATATATATGACTTTATTTCATGTATCTGCGGATCACGTTCATTATTTCTCTTCCTTTTCAGTCCCTCTTAGAAGAGTGAATTCTTTACTAATGACGCAATGATTTTGGCGTTAAAATCAACTTTTATACGTTTTTGGCTTTTTTCTCTTTCGTCAGGTGTCGAATACCTGCTGAGATGTTTCTTCATTGTGTGGTTATAGCTAGCACTGCAACAATACACGTGACATAGAAGAGATTCATCATCATCATCATCATCATCATCATCATCATCATCATCATCATCAGTCTTTTAGTGTATATTGTTGGACATATACCTTTCCCAAGATCCGCCAGATCTCTCTATCGTAGGTGTCACGGAGCCAGTACTTTCTGACTTTGTCTAATTCGTCACGCCATCTTACTTTCTGTCCGTCACGGTTTCGAATGTGATCTCTGGGGATCCACGTTGTTAGCTTCGATGTCCAGCGGTTGTCTGCCATTCTTACTACAGGACTAGCCCATTGCCATTTGACTTTCAAATGGATTCTATGATACTTTTGACTTAAAAGCTGAAACATTTACCAAAAGATTGATCCTCTAACTAAGAACCGTGCAAAACACATTCAACTGATACTTAAACATATTATTTGAAGATAGTGAGAATTAAAAAAAAATATTTTAAACACATCTGAGTAATTTTCAAGAATTTATGTATTTCTGGTATGAAAACCCCCAGATTATAAACTATTTTTCAAGCATGAACCCAAATGATTGATGAAGACCTATATCTGGGGGGCACCCCTTCCCTCATTGGCAGACCTGATACATGTATGAAGCCGCTTGGTCATTTTTTTCATGTGTAAGAGAGTTCAGAAATTTTTCTATGCGCATGAATATCTATAGACAGACATTATATGAAGCCCATTTTGACAAAAGATCGTATTTTTTGTGCACTTGGTAAGGATCAAGCTCCTTTCCAATTGTTTAGTAAACCAGACTACTGACCATTACCTTTACGACGGGTGCTTTACTTGATTGTGCCCATAAACGTATGGTTATAAGACTTATCATTGCAGGGTAGAGGTTAGCGAGCTGGTCTAGTAAACCATTGTTATAATGTAGCGAGTTCGATTCTTACCGGGTTCTCCACAACCGTGACCTTGTGTTAGACTAAGAGCCGCATACCGTGGCGCGACAGCACTTAAGTCTCGCTAACTAAATCGTTAGCGTAATGAATTTGATTACCACGGGTGACTTGGTGCCTAAGCTGCGCTTTGTGAATAACTATGGTTATTCAGTAAACCTAGCTTAGTCTGGCAAAAGGTCATAATGGTGGAGCATTGTCGCGATACTAACGAATTGATCAGCGAAACAAGGTGTGGTAGGCATTCATGGAAATGCAAGGGGAGGGCGTCCGAGAGGAATTAAATCGGGGGTTACTAGGTTTCTTTCAATTACCCTTCCCTTCTCTGTTTGCCAACCTGTTTTTGGCTCCTGGCCCCCTGGGCCCCTTTTATAACCCAGAGCTCGAGTACAACGTACCTCCATGCACTCTAATCTCATATAGTCCCGCGCACGGACAAGTACGTACATATTTTCTTCCATAGAAATCAGCTGATAGTGTCAGGTCCATTGACTTTCGTGCAAACACATATGAATACTTTCGTATGTTTTCCTCCGTGATTCTGTAACTAGACTTCTAGAGACACCATTTCATGTCTGAAGACATAAATAAATAAATAGATAAATAAAAGTGAAGAACCAACATCGACACAGTGACTTCCTTATTTTTCGTCCCGACCAAATTCCAAACCAAGTTCTGACGTCATGGGTGTTGGGAAGGTGGAAGGCTTTTAAGACAAAAGTCCCACTCATGGAGACTCTTACTGATAATTCTTTGTTGGCTGGTGTTTCTATTACTTCTTCCTGCTAATGGGGCCAGCAACTTTTAACGGTCATCTCAGTGCAATTCCTATTTAGGGAAATATTCAGCCAAAGAAGAAGAAGAAAAAGAAAGAAAGACAATCAAATATTTAAGCATATGACCTCTGGTTTCACTTTCAATACAAAACTATCACTTTGACAACAACTGCTCTAGTTCCAGAAGGCGCATCGGTGAACCTTCAGACTCTCACGTAGTCAGTGGTTCTAGTTTTTAAGGATCGAAAATTACGAGACGATCTGGCTAAACATTGTGCTATGGTTGGCGTCGAAATATTAACTTAATCTCCGATCGGTACAAGCATTGGGTTGCTCGTAAGAATCGAACTCACTTCACTAGCAAACTGAGCTTCAAGACGAGCTTGATAACCATCGCTCCATGAATTTATATCCATTTCAAAGTAGCCGAAAAAAGAACTTTGTTCGATTTAATTTCATTCTTTGCGTACTGCTTGTCAATATGACGCCATATTACCTTTTTTTTTATTAAACATATCTTATTCTTTTAAATGAATTGAAGTGTTCAGTTTTTGATTTTTGATATAAATTGATTAAGCGATTTGTTCACGATGACATCTTTGTGTAAATGATTCATATGTCAAACAGCTGTAGGCATTTTTAAGAGTATGTACGCCTATTCTAATCTTTCTCAATATGAGATGTTTTAATCATTATATGTATTAGGGATGTCCAAACCAAGACTCGTGAGCCACATGGGGCTCTTTGGCATTTTATTTGCAGCTCGCAGAAATATGTTGGATTTTCTCAGTTAACATAAAAAAGTAAATAAGAAAAGATTTCAAGCTTTATAATCATTGACTTGGTATGAACTGATGATTTTTGAAAATATATATATATATCTTATCAAGTCCTAATTTAATATATCTAAAACATTCATCAGCTGAGATTTTGAAATATGTGTATTTTGTGACTGCTGAAATTGATACGAATTAACTATTTAAAAGATGAATATTATTGCATACATGCATTTGCTAATATTTATTTAGATTTTTTTTTGTAACAAAATGTATATGTAACAGTGAAAAAATCTATACGTAAATTTCCTTTACGTTTTCCTGGCCCTCAAACATCTGAAGTTTGAGCACTGACCAAGTTTGGCCACCCCTGATACATGCATTATTTGTGATTAATTTTTACGTCCTTGTTGTTTTGTTTTAGGAGAGGAGCACACGCCCTAAAAGCAAGATTCAACACTCCAGAACACAACAACAGATACCTGAGAAATCGCAGTCGAAACGTTGGGGTAAAACAAAAAATCAAAAACGAATAAGTCCGAACTAATTAGGGGCCGACAAAATACAAGATGGAGAGATGAACTAAACGAATTCAGAAAATGCTGGCTCCGCGACGCCCATGATAGAAGAATGTGGCGGACCCTGGAGAAGGTCTATGTCCAACGACGGACGTTAAAAGACTGTTGATGATGATGATGATGATGTATCTATCTATCTACCCATCTATCTATCTGTGTGTGTGCGCGCGCGTGTACAAAGCGTAGAATGTTCTAAAATATATCAAATTTTAAATTCTCTATTAAAAAAGGCAAATGAGTGCTTATACATACAAAACCAGACAGAGGTAGGAAGACCGTGTTGCGTTCGAACAAAACAAATATTTGAGGGAAGCGAGCAATTTTCTACAATTACAAATGGTACGCATTACTACTATGACGTGAGTTCGATCCTAATCGGCGTCATACACTTCTGGCGTTGCACCACAGTAAACTATAAGATACTTATAAAATGTCAGCAAATGTGAGCACGAAGTTATAAATCCGATCATTGTAGAATAATCTGTCTAGTCCGTGTCATGAAATCTGACAGATAAGAGGAGACTTCCGCAAAAGAAATTGATACCCAGGGACAGATTTCACCTCAAAATACTCCGATTGTGCTTACACTAGTATAAAGAAAAAAAAAATGCTCAGTTTACGACGGCCTCTAATTTAAAAGCTAGCTGTTCTCCACCAGCAAACGTTGCTTCCGAACTGTGTAATCGACGCTGAGCGAAAGATAATGGAATTAAGGATGTAGAGATTTTCTTTGAAGATGATTCTAAACAACAAATTATTGTCTCAACAATTAAAAAAAAAAAAAAAAAAACAAAAAAAAAAGAAAGAAGAAAACAGACACAGGATCAAAAATCGCCCCTGCACCCCCACCCTTTGGCATCGCCTTTTGACTTTTTGTAAAATCTACAGCGAATACCATACAAGATAAAAAGATTGATAGGACATAAATGTGCTGTTGGGATTTGGCCAGCGACAGCCAATTTCGAGATAAGCAAAACATACTTGAATAAAAAGAACAAAGTACTTGTAGACATACACTCACGTAAATGGATACAGTCTTGAGAAAAAAAACTACAAATATTTACTCTGTACACATCCTGGGAAATCTACACACCCTCATGAACATATACACATGCGTGTGGAGTAATGCAGACTATTCTGTTGTGAGTTCCATCCTCGCAGAATACGCTCATTCTTGTTGTCTTGTGCCAGAGTAAGCTAAGCTTAGTAAATAGTAAAAAAAACAACATATGTGAGGGCTTGATTTTTAGGATAGACACTTGTGTATGAATCAGTGTTAGGAGCCAAATAAAGGCCAATATATTTAATTTCATAAAATGTTCTGAACATTCAACATCGTTGAGTTGAAGTAGAGCTTTAAACATGATGAAGTAATGGATTTGCTGCTCAAACACGTTTATGTTTCTGCTCTTTTGGGCTTTTTTTCATGCGTATGATTCGATTTATTCGGACCTCTAATACGGAGGTTATTTGGGTTGGATCTGTTTTTTTGGGTGGAGAGACCCCGGCCTCTGCTTTTTACATCTCTTTTTTCTTCTTATATACTTGTTGATATCTGTATTTTTTCATTCTCCTAACAAATACCAAAAAGGCAGAAACATAAACGTGTTTGTGTAGCAAATCCATTATTCATCATCTGTCGATCTATTTATCTATCTATCGATATATATATATATATATATATGTGTGTGTGTGTGTGTGTGTCGATGTATACGTGTGCGTATGTGAGTGCGTGTGTGTGTGTGTGTGTGTGTAGCGAATCATATACTTCACCATGTTTGATATTAGATGAATCAAGTACTTTATGAAATAAACGCATCACCCATCGAGTATCGTTTATACTCTATTATATTGTATTCCTGATTTGTATTATATATATATATATACATATATATATATATATATATATATATATATATATATATATATATATATATAATACAAATCAAACTATATATATATATATATATATATATATATATATATGTGTGTGTGTGTGTGCGTGTGTGTGTGTGTGTGTGTGCGCTTGTCTGGATGCTTTGGGAATCGACGAAGTATATAAGTTCATACATTTGTCAAGAAGCAATATTTTGTACATATACATATCACAGCCTTTAGTGAAAAAAATTTTCATTCCGTTTTTGACAAGTTTCAAACGTACTTTCGCGTTGTTTTGCAGATTTCCCAAAATATAGAAATTGGTAGCATGATTTTGATGCGTCTGTCAGACATTGTGATGAACAAATCCAATCGAAGGTCGTTATCATCCATTGTTTTTCGTAATTAACTACAGCAGTTATAGAGTATAGTAGGGTGAAGTGTGACAGTAATGATAGTATATAAAGATTAATGGTGGTATGTAGATGGTATATAGAGAGTCATGATGGTATATAAAGATTAATGGTGGTATATAGATGGTATATATAGAATAACGATGGTATATAGAGATTAATGATGGTATATAGATGGTATATTGAGAGTAATGATTGTATATAGAGATTAATGGTGGTATATAGATGGTATATAGAGAGTTATGATGGTATATAGAGAGTAATGATGGTATGTAGATGGTATATAGAGAGTAATGATGGTATATAGAGATTAATGATGGTATGTAGATGGTATATAGAGAGTAATGATGGTATATAGAGATCAATGGTGGTATATATATGGTATATAGAGAGTAATGATGGTATATAGAGATTAATGGTGGTACATATATGGTATATAGAGAGTAATGATGGTATATAGATGGTATATAGAGAGTAATGATGGTATATATAGATTAATGGTGGTATGTAGATGGTATATATAGAGTAATGATGGTATATAGAGATTAATGGTGGAATGTTGATGGTATATAGAGAGAAATGATTGTATATAAAGATTAATGGTGGTATATAGATGGTATATATAGAATAACGATGGTATATAGAGATCAATGATGGTATATATATGGTATATAGAGAGTAATGATGGTATATATAGATTAATGGTGGTATATATAGATTAATGGTGGTATATAGATGGTATATATAGAATAAAGATGGTATATAGAGAATAATGGTGGTATATAGATGGTATATATGGAGTAATGATGGCATATAGAGATTAATGGTGGTATGTAGATGGTATATATAGAATAACGATGGTATATAGAGATTAATGATTTTAGCTGCAAAACGTGGGGTCGCATAATATTTCAAATCATATTGTACTCGGACAAATACGATAGTGATACGCTGTACCCCCTGCGAATTCCAACACCCACTTTTCCACTCCCCGTATCCGAGCCCTCATCCCGGCGGAGGAGGATAATTTTGAAAAAGTTCCGTTCATTTATATCTGATAAAAGCTGCTGGTATAATATGCGTTGACAAAAAGAAATATTTTAAAAAGGGGGTCGCGAATGCAAAAAGTTTGGAAATCTCTAGCGCGAAATACCTCTCAGCCTAGAGTTTTGGAAATATCAATGGGGAATTCTGTTTTTATTTGCATTTTTCTAGACGAATGAGTGAATATATATATATATATATATGTATACACACACACACACACACACACACACACACATATATATATATATATATATATATATATATATATATATATATATATATATATATATATATATATATATATATATAAGTTGAGGTCCGATGACCAGCCACCTTATATCGCAAACCACGCTATAATAACCCGTCTTATACCGGGGGACAATTGTATCAGTTCATGAAACGTTCTTATGAATAACATTATTTTTTTCCCACTTTTCATATTTGGACATAAGAGTCGGTCATTGGTAAAAATTCCATGGGTAATAATTCAAAATCATCTAAAATCACTTCGTAGAGAAAAGAATCAAATACTATCTGCTAGTAAAAATCTATTAAAACCTTTTTAATTTCTTTGAACTTACACGGACAAGCGCAAAGACGTGTGTACACGCATACACAAGTTATTGCTCCATTATGTTAATCAGCAACACTTGCATTTATTACTGACCACTAAAAATCCCTATCTGCCTAATTTTTTTAATGCATTACATTCAGATTGAGTGCCGTAACTTGATCAAATTGTGAAATTCGGTGCTCAATCATGTTTTCTCCTACCACGATTGGTATTTAGTTTATTAGTACAGAAAATGAATAAAACTTAGTCGGGAAGCGGTGGAGTAGTAGTAAAGTCAGTGGGAAGAGATAAGAAAGACCAAAAACTTGCCTATGTAAACTAGGTTCAATTTCAGTCGGCGTTGAGACTCAACCATGATTATAATCATTTTCCGCAATCATCTGCATATTCTGTGAGGAACCGTCAACCTGTCTCCTTAACCGTCAACATACGTTTCCCCAGTCTTCAAGTTGGTCTGGCTGGCTATATATGTATGTAAGTAGCACTTGCAGAGGCTGGACTAATAGAGCTAAAGGACTGAAAGTAAAAAACATTCACTACTTAGTATATCTCGGAACAAATTTTTTTTCCGAAAATTCCATGCCAAAATATGTTTTTTTTCTTCTTCTTAGTGCATGTGTGAGTTCTTGTATTGTATCCATGGTATTGAAGCCAACTAACGAATGTCCATACTAGGCAGCTAGCCCGAAATACACGTAATTTTGAGGCTTTGTGTAGAACTACCTCTGCCGTACGGACAACCCCCAGCAGGACAACTTTTTGCATCAGTGTGTGTGTGTGTGTGTGTGTGTTTCTTATTCAGAATGTTAAAATAAGAAGCACACACGCAAATACACACATACAGGCACACCTATACTTGCACTCACTCACACACACACACACACACACACACACGCACACTCATGAATATATACACACACACACTCATATGCACACTTACAGACACACATACCAAAATATTAATCATCAGGCACTGTAGATCAGAGGAAATTTTTCGCCTCTTCACACCTGTGCCCGGGGCGACTGCCACTCACGCCTTACTTTAGCTTTACCCCTGGTTTAGCTTCATCATCATCACCATCATCATCACCATCATCATCATCAGTTTTTTAACGTCCTTCGTTGGACATAGACGTTCCCCAGGATTCGCCACGCCTCTCCATCTTGGGTGTCGCAGAGAGCTCAGCTGTGGGGTACCCAGTGAGGATCGGGCTCAGTACACTAGCGAATTGCAGGACGAGCCGGCCAAACAATCGTTCAATAGTACACACCTTGGTGTTAGTAGATATAAGGACAGTGTGTCGTTCATCCTCAAACTCTGGATACTTCGTTATTCGAAGTAGACATAGTGAGGCACCTTTGTTATTTACTATGCTTAGCTAAGCTCTGGCACAAGGCCACAACAATGGGGCACTCAATAAGAATTGTATTCACTACTCAGTTGTCATTGATTTGCAAGACCAGCTAGCGAACCATTACTACATGTTTTTTTTTCTAAATTGATGCTTATAAATAGAGTTCATTTCATGACGGGCGTTTCCTACGTTATGTATATGCCACGAAAGAAAGAGACATTGTATCTATAGTATGAACTTATAAAATAATCTTTAAGAAAGCCTGTCCACTTTAACAGAATCAGAGGTTTATAACAACCAATGATGTGACCTTAACAGAATATTTTGACAAATAAACATTCAAGTATGTATGCTTGTTTAGATTCTAGCGAAGGAAAAAAAAATACGCCAAGTAGAAAAAGGCATTTATTACGGTTGGCATTAGAGGTCTTGAAAATAGATAATTTACCAAGTTTTTGGTAAAAGAATCGTCTATGGAAGATGTGATTCCAGGATGTTGGATGTGAGTTCAAGTCTCGTTGGAGGCTATTCCTTTCATCCGTCTTCATGCTACGTCTCATACGATACTCAACCTAAAACGCTGTGATGAAAAAAAAAATGATCAAGAAAGCTAGTCTAAGCTAGTTTAGCTTAGTTTGGTACAAGATATGAGAGTTCTGCTTTGTCCGATACGATATTTTTACCAAGTTCAGCTTAGTGGTGTAGCAAGGGTTCTCAGAGCCTGAGAGCAAAGACATCGGCTGGTGCAGTTGCGTTATATCCTAGGGGAATGCCTAATTATTAATGAACAAGCATTATCGGCTAGAGAAAAATTTTAGCCTCTTCACACCCGTACCCTGGGCGACTGCTCCTCGCTCTTTCCTCTCGCTATACCCCTGGTTTAGCTTAGTTTAGCATAAAATCATAGCTGTGGGGTACACAGTGAGGACCAAGCTCACTACATTAGCGAGTGGTTTGCTGGACGAGCCAGTCAAACCTTCGTTCTATAGAAAACACCTTAGTGTTCTTAGATATAAGGACATTGTGGTGTTCATCCTTATGTTATGGATACCACGTTATTCGAAGTAGACATTCGGGTTCCTATCAGATGCTTTTTAATAGACATTGGCACTTGATACTTAGAAGTTTGTATTTACTGACGTCCTCACGAGAGGCCCCCACTCAAGGGCGAGGGAGATGTGACAAAAAATTTCTTGAATCACCAGCTTTTTCTGCAACCACCCGACGGGCGTCTACCTCTTTCATGAGGGTATATGCCAAGAAGACGGAACCCCAGGATTTAAACTCTAACATGCAGATTGTAACATCTGTCAGCATGGCAATGGCGTCTTAGTGTTGAATCTTTTTAGAATATCGAGCGTGCTTGTAGAATTCCCGCCTGGCATTTTTCTAGATCCAGCTGGCAACTTGTTCAAACGGATCTCTGGTCACAGCCGGTTGATCAAGCGATGCACCGGCTGTGACCAGAGGTCCGTCTGAACAAGTTGCCAGCTAAATCTGACAACATAGGTAAACTGTTTATTATTGATATTTACAGTGTAGCCTAGCGCGACACAAGGCCACATTTATAAAGAACCCAGTGATAATTGATGCAGCAGTGAGATTCTGAAAGACCAGTTTGCTAACCATTGCTCTACGGCGATGCGCTCATTGGTATTTACTTAGCTTAACTTGATACGGTGCAAGTGCGAGTCACTCAATGAGAGTTGAACGCGCTTCAGTAGCGATGGTGTTCGAGTTGAGATTTGTAACTATTTCTACATGACGAGGTACCAGATACTCTATAATTTTTCATTAATGCTCTTTCTTTTTTTTTTTTCGTGAATGAAGTTACCCTGTTACTTGGTCACTACACAGGAAGCATACCTTGTGTACTAGGCAACACAAGAGTATGTTTCAAGTGGGTTCTATAAGCGTAGAGCAGGGTGGTTTGAGACTCAACGACTCCCTCAGTGCAAACCTGCGCCAATTTCAAGTTCGTGCCGTCTCCGTATGGTTCTTCAGTCAGTTGAAAAATCGGACTAAATGACAGACTGATAAGGTCGATTGGGTACACTTGTCACGTTCTCCTAAACTAGAATTATTTTCGTACTCTCATACAGGCCCCTGCAAAGCTGGTTATAGGTCCAGGAGAGATGACGGAATACTCATCGAGTATTTATGTAACCGGAACTAAAAACGCATGATTCATGCATGAGTATGTGCATGTACACGTTATGTATACGGTGTACTTACAAATAACGGAATAGAATAGAAAAAAAAACAAGACGATTTGTGGCAATGAAATGTCAAGCAATTTCACTCAAAACATATCTACGTTATACAATAGAGTACGGTACTGTAATGCAAAAGCAGTGAATACAGTAATGCATTCGTTTTTATTTGATATAATTGATTGTTTACCATTAATCTTCTAAAGGATCTTTTTTAGAATATGAATATTCTATGCTGAAGTATCGTCATTTGACTCTCACTAAAATCACTGGTGCACCGACAAAGTGGGGGGGGGCAGCCCGCCCGGGTGACACCATCAGAGGGGTGAGTCCATTATGTTTACATAGTGCGTACATTCAACATTTACCGCTACTTTTAGCGCTTTCTTTCAGCAATTTTAGCAAATCTACAGCTATTTCCCAGCTACTTTAGATGTGTCTAACCGTAGTGTAATAACGGATGATTTTTTCAAATAAGAGTTTGAGTATAATTAAATGCAATTTATGATAATTCTGTCGAATCATATATCCATTTCTGAATATATATATATATATATATATATATATATATATATATATATATATATATATATATATATATATATCACACACCACTGAAGATGGGAGCAATCCCGAAACATGTCTGGACCATTTTGCATCTAAGGATTAATAAACCTTACCTCTAAACACTTTACACCCGAGTATGTCTCACTCTTTACAGTACACATTATATATATATATATATATATATATATATATATATATATATATATATGGTACAACTTGAGGTAGTTCGTGTAGCGAATCCACATTATAATCTCTCTCTCTCTCTCTCTCTCTATATATATATATATATATATATATATATTTATATTTATATATATACATATATATATATATATATATATATATATATATATATATATATATATATATATATATGTGTGTGTATATATATATATATATGCTGTATTTGTTATAAGTATCTAAACAAACATGCATTTTGCTCCTAATCGCTTGGTTTTGAGAGTTGAAAATAGGAGCATTGGGTAAGAAGAAAATTTCATTGCAATCAACTCAAAGCACGAATGCAGCCACGTTTTGTAATTCTGGCTGCTAAATTGCAAGGAAATTTATTTTGAAAGGATTGAATTCTCAAATTAAAAAAAACAAAAGAAAAGAAAACAACATTTTTCATATCCCTCAAGAAGTAAAAATAAAAGTTAAAGTCATTCAAGGAGATTGAAAAGGCGGACTAATCTTGCTATTTGGAAGTGTAGCCAAAGAAGTAAATTAATTTGGACTCCCGGTCCCTTAATGGCCCTGCAATTTCAGGCAATATTCAATTGTTCAAATACTTATAATAATACCTGTAAAAGGTACGGCTTATAAGTAAGGGAAAAAAAACCAACCGTGTTTTATTCATTTCAATTGATACTTTAAAGATAAAATACAACTCAAAGATGCTCGTCTTTCCTATCATAACTTTAACTTAGATGGTCACATTAACTAACCCAACAATTCCTTTCGCCACGACAACGCATTTATTCCAAACATCCAAATGGCGTCTCTGCGTACATTTAAATATTTTTTTTCTCCAAATTTCGCGTATTTTGATCATTGATTTTAATATTGCAGATGAGAGAAAAGAGAAAAACGTTATTTGCTTTATTTATTTCAAGAAACTTAAAAATGCGACTTTTCAAAAAAAAAAAATGTTTATTCTATGGAAAAAGTACTGTGAATCATGAAACCCCTCAAAAGTTGTTTGCGAAGTTTTGTGGTGTAGATTTCTGGCTGAACGGTCGGTTATACAAGTCGAGGTTGACGATAATCTATGTTCAACAACGAGAGAGAGAGAGAGAGAGAGAGAGAGAGAGAGAGAGAGAGAGAGAGAGAGAGAGAGAGAGAGAGAGGGGGGGAGAGCCAATAAATGCAAATACAAAAAATGCATTGGAAATCATTTGCACCAACTTGGTTATGTTAGTCGCTTTGATGAGTAGCTTCCACATTTCCGTTTATGAAACCAATTGTGACGGGCGATGAAAAGTGGATACTTAACAACAACGCAGGACGCTGGAGAATTTTGCAACCAGCAAAATGTGCCACCCGTTGCTGTAACAAAGAGAGAAGGTGTTGCTGCGTACATGGTAAGGTTGGGATGAACTCTTCTACCACGAGCTTCTGAATTAGCAAACAATTGATCCAAACGAAAACTCTCCTAATTAAACTAATTGAAGACAACAATTGGAGAAAAACAGTCAAAATTAGTTAACGAAAGAAAGTTATATTCTATTAAGATAATGTCTAACTGCATGTTCGTTTGGAGACCGAGCAAACATTGTTACAGCTTGGCTCGAAAGTTATCACTCATCTATTGTATGAATTAGATATTGCACGTCCGGACTACCGTACATTCCGATCTTTGGATAATTATTTTGATAAATATCCGTAGAAGACCGCAAAAACATCTAATTATTTTTCTAGAAAGTTCTGAGAGAATGGAATTATGAAAATGTGTGAAAGAAGAAGATAGAGATACGAAACGGTGAATTTGTTGCTTAGTAAAATAAATGTAGAAAATGAAACTTCACCATTTATATTTACTCAACAAACTGAACAGAATATTCGTCTAATATTCACAATGAAAGCGATATCGGCAGTCTACGCTGGAATTCCAAATCGGTCGGTTGCTTTCGTTATCCGCTTCGCCAACTTGCATTTTTATGGATGACCATCATGAACACAAATAATTGACGAAATGTAAACTACTGCAATGTATATAAGACGAGTTTGTTTTTACCAAAATAATAGCTCCAAATCTGCAGTGCTACATACACAAGTCAATCAAACAGCCAATATTGTGCCCACACGAATACAGCGTCTTCAGAGATAATGCAAATCGGCGAGCGATATTGATCGTTGTTTCAACTCAATAAATTACCGTGGTTTTGTATGAAATCGGAGGTGGTATACGGTGCGTATTATTTAATATCCATTTAAATAATATTTTCAGATAGATTCGTCATCACTGAGGAGAATTCCACTTTTATGACCTGAAAGCAACAATCGATGCATTGAAAATGAAAGAAATTCATTTTTCGGTGACAGTTCACCAAGTGTCATGAACGGTTTTTTTTTCAAGAAGGAGATATCTCTCGTGACAACGATATTTGAATTTATTTTGGTAGCAGTTATTACAGACCAGCAAACTGAGAAGTATGCAACGTGCGCATGAGAGAATCATGCTTAACCCTACATGGAGAGATCACAAGACAGCACAGTACACAAGGAAGAAAATGGGAGTCTGTGACATCATAGAAACTATTGAAAAACTTGAATGGCAATGGGCAGGCCATGTTGCAAGAATGGCACACAACCGATGGACATCACAACATGGATCCCCCGAAATTATATGCGAAACTGAGGCCGACAGAATACAAGATGGAGAGATGACCTAGACAAATTCAGAAAATACTGACTCCGCAGCGGCCATGATAGAGAATTGTTGCGAATCCTGGGGAACGTCTATATCCAACGACGGACGATAAAAGACTGATGATGATGACATTTGTATTGAAATGTCTAATATATATTTGTTGGACTAAGCCAACTTAAAAAAAAAAAACAATATATATACAAACCATGGATCACCCAGTGAGGGTCGATCTGACTATCAAAGATTTGCAAGTCTAAACCTGCTCACCAACATTATTTGGCTAGTGCCTTCATGATACGTCAGATACCATCTTTTGTCTTAATCAGGTCTATTATAAAAAGTAATCTTACGCTAAAAGGTGTAATTAGAAGTTGTTGAGCCTAACTGCACGAATGGGCGAGGAACAAGAACTTTGAACTATGTCTGAAAAATACCTCTTTCACAATTTCTGTTTACAGCGCAAGTTGGAGAATCGCCCAAGGATGTTTTTGGCCATCTTCTCGATTAAAATTGTTTGTTTGATCTCTTCCAACCGGAAACTTTCTTTTCGTTTAGTTCAGTGCCATTTTCTCTAATTTAAATTGTGAACAACTGGGGAAAAATTTCGAAAGAACATCAACCAGCTTGTTTTTTGTTTTGTTTTTTGCTTTGTTTTTTTAATGCATAATACGATATTTTTTTTCTAAATTTTACCAAAACGAAAATCTTGAGTGGAATCAGCCTTAGAGAAGCAAACGCATTTAAATATTTTAGAAACTGATTCATTCTGGGTGGAAACCCAACAGGTTTTATTGACTTACCGTGGAAATTGTTTTTGTTTTTTTTTTCCTTTTTTTAAATTATTTTCTCTTCTTAGCAGGGTGTTATTTAAAGATTTGGACAACTCACTTGCATAGTGAACACAGGGGTGGATGGATGGATAAATGCTTTAACAAAAGAAATTTTCCAGGATGGAGAAACGGTATGAAAGTTTTGGCGACTCACTTGCAGGGCGTACCCGTGGTTGGATGGATAAATGCTCTAACAGAAGGAATTTTGCTAGAAGGGAAAAGGGTAGAAAAATTTGAGCGACTCTCTTGCGGGGTGTACACGTGGTTTGATGGATGAATGAGTGCAGAAACAAGCATGTGAATTTCAGTTTATGTAGTAAGATCATTAGTTCTTACAACGATAATGCTTTATACATATATATATATATATATATATATATATATATATATATATATGTATTTATATATACACACACACACACACACATGTATATATATATATATATATATAGTACCTGTCACACAGGTTGGGTTATTTACCATGTATTTGTTATATGGCTATTTTTCAACTATTTTTATAATACACAGACTATACAAATATTCTCTTTTTAATACACGGATCGATATAAATAATGTATAGATAATTTCTATGTCGAAAATTTCTAATGAAATGTTTTGATTACCTTGTTGAAATATACTACGTTCTCTACATTAAAAAATATATCCGATTCTGAGGTGTACACAAATAATTTTTATTTCAGATTTTTCTCCTATCTTTTTTCTCACTAACGACACCAAGATTCCAAATATAAAATTTAATTTTATACGTTTTTGATTTTTTTTCCCGAAAACTCTCGATTTCCGGTAAGTGTGAGCTAATTTCAGTTACTTGTTCACTCAGCGTAATGGTTATCAAAACTGATTATCAACCCCCAGGATGTGAGTTCAGATCTTTGTCGTTAATTTCATAAATTGTGGTTCTTTACGCTGAACTGACAAATAAACGAGCAAGCAAAACAACATGGTGGCAATAATATTTATATGTATATATACAAATATATCATAGTCACCTCGTCTGTTAGTTCGTGTGTTTGTTGGTTTTATCATTTAAACAAAAGAAGAAAGGAAGACTTATCTGACTTATGTGCCCAGCTGCTAAAGTATGACTGACTGCTGTAGCTGACACAGACACATTTTGTTGTGCCTGTGAACAGTTTTGCCGGGAAAGACAAGTTTTACTCTCTTCCTCTCTTGAAGGCTTATCAAAGTGACGAGAAAAACTTACTTGATTTTTAAAAAGGTTTTCAAATAGAAATATTCTAAAACATTGATCCATCCATAGATAACATCAAAAAACAGCCATTTTTTCAGGTACTATGCTAGTATATATATATATATATATATATATATATATATATATATATATATATATATATATATATATATATATGTATATATATATATATATATATATACACATATATATGTGTGTGTGCGCGTGTATGTGCGTGCAATATTCGTGTGTGTGCGTGCAATATTTGTGTGTGCGTGTCTGTAGAGAGAAAGAAAGTGGCAGAGAGAGGAAGAAGTAGAGAAAAAGAAACAGAGAGAGAGAGAGTGTGTGTGTGAGAGAGAGAGATAAAGTGAAAGAGAAAGAGAGAGACGATCGGAAGTTCTAAATCTCCACTGTAATCTGAAATGAGGTCGACACTTCTTAAGGATTAATATTTTATTCTGCCTCTTCATCTATCCTTACTCTCCTCGACTGAAAACAGAAAAAAAAAGGTTTACAAAATTTATTGATAATCAAGATCTTGCATTCCTTGAGCAATTACTATCTCCTCCACCTCACCCTTGTATCTCGAAAAGAAACCCAACCACAATAAACGACATCACTTCTTCACTCAGTTGAATAATTTCCGGATGTGTGTCGACTTCCGGTCGGTGTCTCCTGGGTTTCTGGAACTTTAGGGAGTCAGGGGCCAAACGAAGACCTTAGACAAGCTCAAGTTTCGATGTACCCTGATTCATTTTGTACGCTGAAATTAACGTCCGCTCCTTAAAATTTGCTTATATCATATGAGAAACGAACGCGCGAAGAAAAAAAAACTGAGTTTTCCCATCTCTTGCAAGAGTGCGTGTAAGCGAATTGGAATGGGAAGTACTTACATATGTGACGTATTCTTCAGACTTTTCACCTTCAGACTATCACTTGTCTCGCCCGATGCAACGCCCTGTCTGTTCAGTGGTTCCAACAAATCCATGATATGGAAAGAAATTCCTCGAATAAAAAAAATTGAAAACCGTTCCTTTTCGATGGAATAGACAATTTAGCTAAGTCAAGGAAACATACTGTGATGGCTCAATAAGGATGCTGTGAATTTATACGAATGAAAAATACTGAAAATCCTTGCATCGATCTAATAAATTGTATTGTTACGCATTACTTTTATCTGGAGTTTGAGCGAACATCAGAAGTTTGTTACTTAGAGACACACAACAGAAGACCAAAAGAAAAAAAAAAGTAAAGACAGGTGCAAGGCTCATTTTTACGTAGATTGAGCAAGACTGGTTTTTGAGCTTGTATATTAGAGGACTATTTCTCTGTCATAACGAGCACCAAACATCCTTACCTTTTTCCCGTTTGCTATCAAAGCCTCGTTGCCAATAGTGACCCATGGTCAAGATTTAGTTTATTTGGCACAAACCAAATTTCTGACCATGGGTCGCAATCAACCCAATCTTCCTTCTTTCCGCTCAACAATATCACTATTTGGAGAAGGACATTCCCCTTTGCTTGGTGCTCCAACTTTCAAAAACACATGTTGACTTAAGAACGCCTTCGTTGAAGACTGATTACTAGTTAGTCTCTCACTTGTCAAAGGACATATCGCTTCTCTCGAGTCCATATTGATTCAAGTGGGTTTTTGCTGAAAACTGCTTTCTTTACGCTAATCAGAACCCAACTTAATGAAGGACAGTCCTCTACTCCCAACTTTCTTACGGTAAAAATAATCGTTGATTCTGTTTTCTTCTTCGTGTGATCTATCTTCAGCCATTCAATCCATGAACCCCAAACAATTATCATTGCCCCTTTAATGTCTTCACCCAACGGCCTTTGAGCATCAATCATATCCCAAATATTATTATAAGGAAAATGCCACCGATAACATTATCTGTGCCTTGAACTTCATAACAATATGCAAAGCGTTACTGACAGTAGATAGATATATTGCCCCTAGCCATTGAGAGTTTGTACTGACTTATCAACAGGAAGGAAGCTAAATGGCAATAAATAATTTAGAGGGTAAATTTAACGGGAATTTATACCTTAAGAAAAAATCAAGGCACGTGAAAAATGAAAGTTACTCTGGAAATCGTTCTTGCAGATAATTAGCAAGTAAGGAGCATGGGCGATCTTATGTCAATGCTTCTTCACATTATCCTTATCATTAGAATATCAACAGAATAAACAGATTATGAATATTACTCGCTGTCGCTATTAAGAGCAACTCCGAGATCGTTCGTAAGCAGTGTGGATCGGAAATGAAGATCAAGCCTCCGGAGAGATTCAAATTAATATACTTTATCCTTAGGAGCCTGCCTTTCCGGGACAGCTGCCTTATCGATTAGGCAACGAAGACCAACCGGTTACAGTAATTCAAAACTAACCATGTAGCTATTATTTACTATTTTCCCCCAAAGCCTGGTACGATGACAACTTTTTTGCTTATATACACCAGAAGCATAATTAATTATATCATTCAAATTTCTTTAATGAAGCATTGTAAATCATTATGAATTTTTACATGTATTTATTTCATATTGTATTCTGTTGTTTCGTATCACAACCTTTATGTCGGGTACATATCTAATCAACGCTGTTCATTAATGATCGTTGAATGATCTGGGAGTTGTATCTAGAATTAAGATCACAGAAATATTACTAAAAAACGAAATTAAGATAAAAGAAATATAAGTAAAGAGTGAAATTAAGATAAAAGAGATATTAGTAAAAACTGAAATTAAGATGAAAGAATTATTAGTCGAAAATGAATAATCGACTCTTTATCGTTCCTTATCCAAATGTTGCTGACCTATAAGTATTGTTTTCGGAGTTACTTTGTTCCAGTACATTATAAAATCGATCAGCAAAGATTTTTTTTGTCAAGATTTATTTATTCCGTATTTCTCATATCAGTCGACCACGTCGTACGTTACCAACTAATTCAGGTGTTTTTCTCTCCTAATTATAATGGAGGGTTTTATCATTATTATTCATTTCTTGTTACTCCTTACCTACATCTTAATTGTTGCTGCCTTTTATTGCAACTAAACTCAGGCTGGGTTCCCTTCAGCATTGAGTAAATCAATTAACATCGCTGATCAGAATAAAGCATGAGTTTTAGGTGAGAATCAAGCTCCCGACCCTCTATGCAGGAGATTGGTTCGCTTAACGCGCAACCCCTCTTACCACTGAACAACTGGAAACCAGTGACAAACGCCAGTCAAAATTAATTCCCCGAACTCCTTCCCGATCCCAATCCTGGAACTAATTCTTTATTCCGATCCGAACAAGTTAATTTATTTACTTAATCCTGAAGGGGACGCAGACTGAGGTTAGATGCGATAAAAAGCAAGAACAATTAAGATGAAGGTAAATAGAAGCAAAAATTTAATAATAATGATTTACAATGCTTCATCTAATAAAACAAATAACTCACCGTCGTAGTCAATAATTGACCAACCGTATCGTCAACATTTGAAGACATGTAAAAGAAAAATCAAATCGTAGAATAAATATGGTCAGAATAAATTCTGTTTATGCTATCACAAAAATCATTTGAAAACATCTAAATAAAGTAAAAGAAACATCTAGAAACGTCCAGATTCTGGAGAATCTAGATAAGGACCAAAAAGTCCGAACAACTTTTTTTTTGTTAACGATAAAAAACATTTTTAGATCGTGGTCTAGTGGAGTACTGATGCGAACTTTCGAGTTCATAGACAAAACGGTATGGCCAGGAGCGCTGGGATAAACACACAAACTAACATGCAAACTCATAAACACATGTACCTATAAAAAAAAGGTGAGAACCTTACGTCATCTCTGATGGCTACGACGGTTCAGCCTTCGCCATCTTTGATGGTTACGGTTGTTCAATAAGAGTTCTACGTTTTATTTAGATTCTTAAATAAATGGTTATTCTTTTCTTTCCCCCCACCCCTGAGAATCGCTGTATGCTGCGGATATATAGCGCTCTCTTTCCACACAAATCCCGGAAGCTATAAGTATGCTACAGCCTTTCACGTGGGGAGTAGTAAAATGACGTTCATAAATTAAGAGGGGGTGCGTGGAGGGTGTAAGAGGTGAGTCGGGAGACGAGGAAGCGTGTAAGGGGAAAAAAAAAGGGGTAAAGTGGAAGAGCCTTAATTTTTCGTTTCCTCTGCAATTACCCCCTTTTTAACTTTTCTGCTCCACCCCTTTTACGAAACGGTTACCGATCCTCGTCTGGCAAACGTGATCCCCGCGACGACCGGGGCACCGGCGTTCCATCACAGCGCCATTAGGCTGGAAACAAAACTGGTCGTATGTGATGGGAGCGTGGGTTCGAGGAAGGCGAAGGGAAGGGAAGGGAACAGTCGGAGAGTTAGAGAATTTTCTAGGGTGAATCTGATGAATGCAAACACGGAAACACGTTGATACATGCGCGCATATGAAAAGGATAGAGCTCTCCGCCATCTTTCATAGCTACGGTTTGGTCCAACCTTCATTATCTTGGACATACAGAAAATATGAATTATTGGAAAGAGTGGAAGAAAAGGTGCTATCGAAGCAGAATCCACGAGAAACAAGTTTTTTTTACAGAGATTATCTTAGGCTGGCAGCCAGTGAGGATCGTGCTCACTACATTAGTTATGGGATGCGAGACTAGATAGTTCCTCAATGGTCGGTCTACAGTGAGGTACCGGAAAGAGATGAATCGTGAAATACAATAAATAAATTAATGAAAAAAAAAAAATGAAAATGAAAGAAGTGACAAATGAAGAGAAAACAAAGATGAAAGCAAAGCACGGAGACTAAAAAAGAAAAAAAGAAAAAACGAGACCGAAAAAGAATAAAGAAGAAGAAAAAAAGATAATCAATAGAAAGAAAAAAGAATGAGCGAAAGAGAGGAAGAAAGAATGAAAGAAACAGGGAAAACAATCAGATGATGCAAAAGGATAGGCGAAAACTAAACAAATTAGGAATCGGTGATTTCGCGAGGGAAGTTGAAAAAAAGAAAGAAAAAAACGAGAAAGAGTAACGAAGGAAAACCTTTCATTTTTTCTCTCGTCCAATAATATAGAGGAAGCCGCTTATGATCTCTTCGAGACAGGGTCTTTTTGATAACAATTAACATACCGGCTGTAAGTAAAGTGTATGAAATTTGAACAGTTTACATCCATTGTTATAAATTTACATTCTTTATATAAATTCATTATTATTTTATCCAATTCATTATTATAAACAACTTTACAAAAGATTCTTATGAATAATGTAAATATTTTCATATAATGTTTAATTAAATTTTAAATGAACATTTTTGGACCGATTGATTTGATAACCACAACAGTTTAATGCCATCATCAGTTATAAAATATGGCTTTCTCAACATTTACTAATCTTAGGCACGAGGCCAAAAGAGAGAAGAAGGTAGGTCTGCCCATTTTTGAAAACTAGTATTCAAAATCCTGGCTTTCGGCAGGGCTCGAACACTGACCCATAAGCAAAATCCCTCTGGATTATGTTGGAATTCTTGATAATCACTAAACTTAGCTTAGTACTGCCAGGGGCTCACTTAGATAGGAGGATCAGATGGCATCAATCTTATTATTTGGATATGCTTGCCAGCCAGCCAGCCAGTCTGCCTGCCTTTCTGCCTGACATGTAAATCAGTTTTCGAAATCCTCTTTTTTTGCCTAGGAATGAACAGCGAGTACCTGACGTCGTGACTACTTCAACCACCGAAGCAGGTTATTTGTTTCATGATATCATGCCTTCTTCTTCTTCTACTTCTTCTTCTTCCTCCTCCTCTTCTTCTTCCTCCTCCTCTTCTTCTTCCTCCTCCTTCTCTTGTTGTTGTTGTTGTTGTTGTTGTTGTTCTTCTTCTTCTTCTTCTTCTTCTTCTTCTTCACCCTTGTTGTTGGTGCTTGGTTTGACGGAGCGAGAAATTTCGGAACGATTAGATTCAATGCGAATAGACTTTAATGTCAACGCACAGCCAGGAACGCGAACCTTGGCTATTGACCTTCGGAAGCCCTGAGGCTTCTGGGGTTGGAAGGAAAATGAGCTAGAGAGAGAGAGAGAGAGAGAGAGAGAGAGAGAGAGAGAGAGAGAGAGAGAGAGAGAGAGAGAAAGGGTGTAGGGAGACTGGTCTCTTGGGTGGCGAACGGTTATTAGAGAACCTCTCGCTAAGCTCCCAACAATATCATTTTCAGAAATCGAGGCTTAACGACTCAAAATAAATTGAAATAAGCAATAATACCTCCAGATAGAGTTATTTCCCAGGCTTTCTAGGACTTAAATGAGCTGCCAATTCGCGTCATACAATAAATTTGGTTGGTGACCCGACGTTACTCGGGATTAAAAACTCTTAACGAGTAAACCATTTACGCTTAGCAGATATAAAATGTACACAGAAGGTACAGTAGTGACGAGGGTTTGATCTCTGCTGCTGGATTTGAAAAGACAGTAGCTGAGAGTATAGAAACCCGATGAAGGAATAACAATTGTTATAAATAATTACTATATAAATAATTCACCAGTTGAGTTGAAAGGGCGTTGGGGAAGTATCGCTACGAGGCTGACCTTTACTGCGAGAGGATATTCTGTTCTTGTTTTGTTTTGTCATTATTAATGACAACAGCAATTAGGTATCAACCAGATTTGATTAATCTTAGAATAAATTATTCTAATGATGACACATCTTATAAATGTCATAAATTCATCCAATATATAATTATAAAATCAACAGAGATATATACACAAGCACGCATATATTGTCTTAGACACACACACATATATATATATATAGGGTAGCCACTTCAAGGTAGCATTTCTCTTACCATTGAGCTTAACAGCCGGTGGTAAAGCGGAGGTCCAAATAACTACTTCAACTCCAAATTCTCATCTTTTTTGTTCATTCACAGTCCATATCTGCTCCATTTGTTCCTTTCAATACGGACGATGCAGAGTCGGGAAGCAAGTATTTTGACACTTACAAGATATTCATTTGATACACTTCCGATGCTCACATTTACTTTAAATTTACACAGGTGATATATTTTGATATGAGATTAGCAATTAGTAATAAAAAAAATACGTATTTCCAAACATACAGTGCGAAATGAAATATAAATGGAAGCAACGGTGAAAAAGAATATGAAGTATTAATCGTTTTAAGTATAAAAAATTCACCATAAAAATGTTATCTGAGTGGGAATGTAGGTCTAGACCTTTCTGTACTTGCTTAGGAACCTGTGAAATATTCCAGAAATACTTCATCATAGTCGTTGTCCACTATTTTTTGCCTTCTCGAAACGAGGCAGCTATGTTCAAAATAAAGGAGCTCTCGGGCTGCATAAAAGAATCTCGTAATTAAGCAATTGAATGAAGATTCAAACTATTGCAGAACCATTACCCAAGATGTGAAATATCCCTAATTGGATCGATTATTCTGAAGTGGAAGAAGTTTGGTACCACCAAAAAAACTCCCTTGACTTGGTGCTCCACAGATTATTCAGTAGTACATCCTGGTTGAAGATGCCCACTGATTTGTCCCGTTTCGAGATAGGCAGATAGAAGTTTTAGAAATAGAAGGATGTCTGAGGTTGCGTCTTCCAAGTTGTACCTTCTCATTGCAACGGTATGACCTGATGCCTGCAGCGTATCATGGATTTATGGATAAACAAAATAAAGTGTGACTGAATGTGTTGAGTAAAATCTCGGTTCATGAACTTCCTGATCGCACGTCGAGTCTATCTATTTATCAATCTATCTATCTAGTCTATCTATCGAAATTTTATGTGCAAAATGTGTGTTTATGCACTTATACATGTGTGTGTGTTCATATGCAGTTATGATAGTATGTGTATGTATCTGTGTATGCATGACAGTATGTCTATCTCTCTGTCAGTGTATGCTTGACTATAAGTATGCGTATGCATATTTATTCTATCTATGTATTTATGTGTGTCTGTGGAGGTGGATGTATGCCGGTGTGTTAGTGTGCGTGTTTGTACGTGTACATCAATGCGTGAGGCTATATAGAGAGTCAGTTGGCTTTGTCTGACACATGATAGCGAAACTCGTGGTGAGGATCGAACCCATTGCCCTAGAACGTTGTCTGTGGTCCTAGCTTGTAAACGATCGCCCCATTACACAAAGATGTGTGTAATTTGGGGGATTCTGTGTGTATGTCCACGTGTGTTTATGTCAACAAATGAATACATCTGTATGTGCGCATATATATATATATATATATATATATAAGTATATCTGTGCTTGCTTGTTTATCTTTTTGGCCCGGTCACAGTCCCAAGCAGATAAATTTAGAAACACCACTTACCACAGGCGGCACGAATTTAGGCCAAGATATTGAAGATTAACTGATTACGCACTTGTTCCTCAAAAAGTAAGCTTATATTCGAACCAAGGCGTGAGGGCAGTAGTGAATGCAGTCTGTATGACTTATACGGCCGCCAAGTGCATTTACCAATCAAGAATGAGCTGCGCAGATGTCACGTGTGAAGATCATGCTATTTGTGTTAATAAAAACGGGTGCAAAGACGAGTTTTTACAACAGTGAGTGATTGAGAATAGGACTTGCGACAATGAAGATTGAGGATGGGATTTACTGGCGCCAAAAATGATGCAAGCTTCTATATTGCGTCTAAATATACCAAACCTTGGCTATCGTTATAATGAAAGGCATCAGCTGGTGAGGACATCCGGTTGCAAGGCTTGGCTTAGAATCACAGAAACACTGACACACTTGGTGACAAAAAAAAAAAAAAAAAGAAACAGCAGACGTCAAGCATTATACATTTTACGTTTTCATAGATCGTAATAAAACATGTTATTATAATAGAAGCATCTAACCAACATCCCCATTCGACTGTATTGAACAGATCTTGTAAGCACAGACACTTTTACAGTCCATGAGAAAAGAAAAGGCCTCCGAAATCCATCGGTAGTCATGCAAGTACAACTTCAATTCGAATTGTAGTGCATATTCATTGCTCGGTATGGTTCTTTTAAGATCTATAATTATATTTTGGGAAAGATGCGGAATTAGCTTGGAACAGAGACTGGAGCACCCATTTGCGCAAAAAGAGAAACAAAAAGGTCACCTGCAGTAGTGTGACGTTCAGCAAGGTGGTCACGCTGATTAATAAATTGAATTCGATCCTCACAAGGAACGGCTAGCGTTTTTGGCTAAGATAGTTGCGTTCTTCCTACTAATGTTAGTAGTGTGGGTTCGAGCCCAGGTGAAAAGACAAGCTTTCGAATGCTGAGTTTTAAGGCAGGGTAGCCTTCTTCACTCAAAGGATTGACGCAGTGCAGTCTTCGTACCGCTTCCTGGCTTTTGGTCGTATAGAGTCAAGATAAGTAAATATATAAAAAAAAAAAAAGAAAAAAAAATGTCAATAAATGAACGAAGAGAAAGAAACATAGCAACTGCCCATCCATTCCCGGGCAAATTGAAAAGTAGTTTTTTTTTTCATTTTTATTCTTTTTTTTTTATTTGCTTGCCTTACATTTCAATTTGTTTGGGGGAAAGGTATAGAACAATAATAGGGCGACGAATCGCGTAAGCAGCTACAGCAAAGACGAGAAGAAACGAATGAAAGGAAAATGATGATGATGAGGATGATGATGATGATGATGGATAAAAGCAGCAGCAGAAAAATATAACAACAACAACAACAACAACAGTAATACGAGAATGATGATGACGTCAAAACACAGGGACAACAATTCTAAGAAGCGGGTTTAGGACAGCAACAACCACAACCACTACACAAATAGGATTAAGGGAGTAAATTGATTCTTTCCGTGTTTGACATTCTGTACAAAATGTGTCAGTGACCGTCGCCGACCCGGTTTGTCACCCTTCCAGAATATCCGAATGAATGCAAATGATATGAAGTCTCTGCCCGTTTTCAAGTGTCATGGCGGCCAGAATGGTCAATCGAATGGAATGAAGAACTGTCGGCGCCAGGTTGGTTGACTGAAACAAAAATAAACAAACAGTAACTTTACTCGTCCAGCTTACGAACCCTGCCATGCCCCACGCCCATTTTCAGGCTCCGACAGTCTCTTTTTTGGGGGGACAGTTCTACTCTTGAGAAACGAGGTAATGCCGTAGAGAAGGGTAGGAAACAGAGCGATTGACATGAGAGGAGGAAGAAGAGAAGGAGGAGACGATGGATTAATTCGTCCGAGTCAGATTTCTCATCAAGTCGATTTTCAAACATGCCTTTTTCTCGGGTTTCTCTACTTTATTTTGGCAATTCATTATTTGTCCAATTTTGTTTAGTTCTCTTTTTTTAAAAAATCGTTTAGATGTTTCAATTTACTCCGTTTCATCTGTGAATGATTTTCTTCTCTCGTCCATCTACCCCAATCTGTTCATACTTATCTATCTATTTGCTTGTTCATCTTGGGCAGTTATCTTTTTAAAAATTTCTGTTTTTTTTTTAAATTATTCTCACAATTCCTACCTCTTCACCTCAATGTTTTTTAAAAGATGTATTTCAGTTCACTATTTCCTGAGAACTGCACCCGAAACTGATAGATCCAACAACCAATATCCCATTTCGTTACGACATGTCAATCTTTTGAAGGCAAAAATGTTTACTGTCAACGCAGACCGATAGACTGGTCTCCCTTACTTCCATCAGACCATTCAATACTTGTTAATTTAACGGCATACTTAACTTTTAAATTCATTCTAGCCGCATAGCTTACCAATAACATGTCAACTTAGCGGCTTTTTTTATCAGGTCCCTTGTAGAACTTGAGGACGTGCAATGCGATCTGAGTCCCTGCGAGTCAATGAATTACACTGGTTGGTCTCGTGTCTTCATTAAAAAACAAAACAAACATAGCTTTTTATATAACCCCAGGTTTTACTGGTAGGATTTATTTTTAAAAAAATACGCCCAAATTGTTATCCAGTTTAATTATTACATATATCGTGGTAGAGGGTGAATAAGAAAATAATCAGTCGTGTATTTGAATCCTCAATTTCCGTTTTCAAGATTTCGGCTTTTCTTATAAATGCATCGCTAATGGTATTGTTTTAGAAATAGAATTGTAAATAATTTCCATTATAGAAATGTATTGTGAATGATTTTACCCCAAAAATGCATTGAAAATAAGGAAGAAGAAAGAGATCATCAGTTGTCAGGAAATAGAATGATTTTACCCCAAAAATGCATTGAAAATAAGGAAGAAGAAAGAGATCATCAGTTGTCAGGAAATAGAATGATCTTACTACAAAAATGCATTGAAAATAAGGAAGAAAAAGAGATCATCAGTTGTCAGGAAATACGTCAAACGTTACCAAAAAAATGGGGTTATTATATGCACAAGGTAAACGACCTGCTAATGATTTTGATACAGATAACCATTATTAATGATGATACTTATTTATGTATTGCAAATGAATTTATCATAAATGCATTGTAAATATGTTTATTCTAATGCATTTTAAACTAAAAAGCACTCAGAGTGCACATACTTCTGCCAACGTCATTGTCAAAGGGAGTAATAGTGCATGGATCGGCCCCAAAAATTTTAGCACTTCTTTCGTAGCATATTGTCTACCGAAGTTTCGTTGAAATTCATTGAGAATTTTTGGATCATGTTCGTATATGTATAGGAAAAATGGGAAAAATATCTTCTAACTATCATTTATAAAAAAATCATTCCTGGATCCGCCCGAAAATTTAACGAACTCTTCCTTTCTTCGTTGCTCACTCTTCAACAAAATCTAATTGAAATTTAATGAGTAATTTTTGAGATATCATACAGACAGACAAACAGTCGGAAAGGAAGAAGGAAAGACGTGACCGAATACGTATACCACTCTAACTTCGTTGGCAGAGGGAATGACTTTACTATGGAAATGCAATGAAGATCAAGCAAAAAGGTATTGTCAGGGTTCAGGAATGAATGCGAGGGAAACTGGTTAAATAGTGCTATTATATATATAATGTTTATTATGCAAGTTGAAGTATTATGATTGTGGCATGAGTTATTAGGGCCAGTATTTTCGTCCTTGGTGTTTTAACATGACGTTTCTGACGATTAGATGTCCCTCCTTCTTCACTCCAATGCTGATCCCTGCAATAATCGTCTCTCTTTCAACGTTAACAAATGTCATCATCCTCTATGAACAATTCACAGATCCAGACGAAACTCTGGAAAAGAAAATGTAATTATATATGTATCAAAAAAAAAAAAAAAAAAGAAAACAAATGAACGGCTGTCCTCTAAAGAATGCAATGCACACGTGGAACGTTTGGAGAAAAACTGACCAAAATACTATGTCAAAATCCCAAGAGATAATTATCTTAAGCCAAATAATTCATGTCTTAATAAAGATGATCTCGCCACTGGTGATCCAGCCGCCAAACTGTACCTCTTCATGATACAGGTAAACGCCTGTTTCTCGAAAGTTCGCTTTGTATCGCAATTTCTCTTCTTTTTTTTGTTTTTAAATGAAAAGCGAAATAGCGTTCAGCGTCTGTTTCGTAGCAAGCTGTTATAAAAGCAGCGGACACTATTTCTCTTTCTCTGGTACACTCCAGTCACTGTACATTCCACCACCCTAATCTCTGATGACTCAGCCTAACATATCCTGTGGATTTCTGGGAACGCTCATAAAATTTTCCTTTATAAAGGTAATTGCTTCATCGCTTTACGCCATTTCGGCTTCGGAGAGGTTTTTTATGCGAATGGATTGGAGAAAAACCTGTATTTACTAAGATAAGTTTAGTGCGACACCAGCGCAAATAGAATTATGTAACACCAATCTTCTAAATGGGGAGGGCCTGCCTGTCTCAAAAGTCATCCAATCTGAACTGTATCATCGACCTCTGGCAACTGTATAACCTAACTCTTCATTGTATTAGCAGAAGAGGTTCAAGGCATATACTTATGTCTGTTTTAATTGACTAACATTAGGAAATTCACTTGAATACGTAACCAATCTATTCTCAGAAGATTTCAAATTTTCCCCTGTTCCTCCTTTAACGGTCTATCTTATGACGACTTGAAATAGACGGAAACAAAAGATTTCTCGATACAGAATGCTTTTTAAAACTAATGATTCTTTAAAGACTTGTTTGTTTTGTATATCCACGGCAGCGGAATAAAATGTATTTCCAGTCCCTTTGTTTCATCATTTTCCTCCAGATTGAAATGGAGAATGTGTTGTTTTTTTTTTCAGTAAAAAGAAGAGAAGATAGATTTGTTCTTTGAGAAGTTATTTAAAGCAAATATCAAATATCAGGGAGCAAGAACATTTGGGCATAAGTAGAGTTAGTCGGAACATCCTTGTTATCTTGTGAAATATTTTTTACAAAGAGATGATATGAGAAACTATCAACTATAACTGTCAACATAAGTTTCTTCAGTTTTTAAGTGATTCTCCCTCTCTCTCTATCTTTCTCTCTCTATGGTTCACGTGGGTCGCACAGGGCCGCACCAATGGATCTAGAAGGCTGAAAGTTTCAACATTTACTACTTGCGTTGTTTTCTTTTTAAAACCTCCCAACATTTTTTTTAGTTGGGAGTCCAATTTCCAATGTAAGTTTATGCTAGATTAGCCCCTTAGTTAGAACAGCATTCACACGTATCCTTTTGAAAATTTGGACGTTTTATAGTGATCACTGCCCAACAAAAGACAAGAGAAGTAACTTATTCATTGATCATTACTTTTTCCAATTTTTTAATTGATCGCCCCCAAAACAGTATGATGTTGAAAGAGGTGGGTCAACCGACGATTTCTACTGTGTGGCTAACCAGACCTGTCGTATTTAAAACCGAATAATTACCGTCTTAATCAGATTGAAAGTTTCACATTTCTAGCACGCACAGTTGTTTTTAAATAGTTAGAAAAAACACAATGAAAACTCAACGCTTTTACGATGAAGACGTATGTATCTTCCTTCTGTGATTTTTAGTTATTTTTGTATTATTGATTATTTTTTCGTGATTAGCACTTAGATTTATGTGCTTTCATGTTTATTTGAATTCGAGTGTACGAGATGCAGTGTAATCTTGAGAGCCCTTTTAAAATGATATATAGCTTTAAGGTTGTCTTTATTAGTTTTTTTGCTCCTATTTACTTCTTAATTTTTTCGACGCAATCAAACCCAAAGGACATCAATTAACGTTTTCGCTACTTGACCTGTTAAGTGCCAAGGAAAAACGTTGGCGCTCAAGGTGTTAAGCCAGATTTTATTTTTTTCTTTCGTTTTTATGTATTTCTTCATGCTTTTTATCGCAACACTCAACGTCGTTTTTTTTACATACTACCTCAGTTAAGCAAGCGGCATCGATCAGAAATGTCAGACGGATTCCCAAGGATAGGGGGTATGTGTTCAATCCTCCTCCGTGTTTTATTCCTAATTCTTGATCCATGATGTGTATTTAACAGAGGCTGAACGTAAAGAAAAAAAAAACCCCGTACCTCGTGATAAAAAACAACACCAACAAATAAGATGAGGAAAAAAGTTAATCAAAAAATCAATAACGACAATTTTTCATGTCAGGATATCGGACAGCTTAAGACTGTGAAGTCGTCTGCTTAATCATTTATTTTACTTGTCCTCTTTTTCGTTTTTCGAATCTCATGGTCTTCAATTTCGTCGACTGGTTTAAATATTTGCTCATCTAGTTTGCAGGGGTCTTTGGCTGCTTCAATGTGTTTAAATTATTTTAAAACCATTGCTTTTTTTAAATACATATCTTAAAATACCAGTTTATGGTATTCGTGTTTCTTTTTTTTTCTCTTCTTGGATAAGTTACTTTCTTAACGTGATTATCTATTTTTCCCTCTCCATGAAAATGAATTAGTAAAGAGAGGAAAAGAAAGGAAAGGAAAGGAAAGGAAAGGAAAGAAAAGAAGAGAGAGAGAGAGAGAGAGAGAGAGAGAGAGAGAGAGAGAGAGAGAAATGAATTAGTAAATATAGGAAAAGATAGAAAGAAAGAAAGGAAGAGAGAGAGAGCGAAAAAAAATAAAGCAAAACAGATAACAACTTCACACCCTTCCATTCGACACCTGTCGCCATTTTGTCATTTTTTCAAATTAAGTGCCTCAGCCAGAAACGACGCCATTTTGTTATACAATTCTTCGCTTCTCCGCTCCGACATTTTGTCCCTAAGCTGCCAAAAATTCAAAAAACAAACATAACTATCCGCAAATCACGTCCCAAAAGAAACAACGAATCTCATTTTGTTTATGTTTTTCCACTCTAAAAGAAGCGAAAAACACCGAGACTGATTATTCCCCGATGGTGCTAAATCCACAGTTGTAAAAAAAAAAAAAAAAAAAAAAAACTTTCACAATATAACATCGTGTCATAAAAGTACCCGGATAACAAGATTATTATTATTATTATTATTATTATTATTATTATTATTATTATTATTATTATATGCATTTGCATGTATACGCTAGGTGTCTGTTGGTTATGGCTGGAGATTGAGTGACAGTAAGTCTCGTCGAATTTCCAGCACGTTCCTCAACATTCTAAGAGACTGTCAACACTGTCATAGTTTAGACAGTCATAATTCTTCCTCAGAATTCTTATTTATCCAATCTCAATTCCAGTGTTATGGACACATTTCAAAAATGCGCCTACTATTATGGGCACGACAGTATCCTTCAGTCTTCAAAGGCCCTGATAATGTCTATTCGTCTCCTCTCAGTGGTCTGTTCACAGAGCCACGTTTACGACCCTGCAGGTTCTCTTTTCCCTGTTTGCTACTAACAGATGCAATCTTCTCGCGTGGATCAGGTGGTCGGCCTGGACGTCAAAGTTCCAGAGTATCTTATACCTTTTATTTTCCCAGTCAGCTTCTTGTTTTCACTGATACCTTTGTTCGAAAGCAAATTGTTAGAATAATTCCTAGTATATTACTCGCCGTTTTTACTCTGCTGTGCCAATTCATTTATCCTTTTGGAACTAGCTCGCCAAGTTTTTCAACGTAAATAGAATGAATGGTAAGAACATATCGGGGGCAGGTTTGATTCCTGCAGCAGCCCCATTTTCTTCAATTGTTTATTCGATTTACAACGGGTGAGTGATACATTAACCGTGTAATGACCTGAGATCGATTCAAATGTTTCGATATAATATAAAGCAATTTATAATCATATATAATTTTGTCGGATCCCATATATCCAGTTCTTGATACACATGCGCACACACACACACATATATATATAAATGTATATGTATATATATGATTATAAATGAACTTATATCATATTGAAACTCTAATTAGAAATAATGTCCCGTTATTAGACGGTTAATGTATCATTTGGCACAGACAACGTAAATAGGACAAACAATTAAATAAAATTGGCTTGCTGGAGGAATTTAATTGTTTATTGATAACGGTATATCATCTCAAATAAGAGTTTCAGTATAATATGACGCAATTTACATTCTGTCGGATCATATATCCATTTCTTAATAACACACACACACACACTTATATATATATATATCATTTAGGAATGGATATATAATCTGACATAATATTTATGAATGTATCTGATTATATATTCATTTTTATAACATAATCGTCTGCATTAGAAACAGTGTGGACGTGGACAGTGAATGAACAAAATCAGAGGAGTAGGGATAAACCGGTTATTTTGGCCTTCCCTTTCCTGTCAGGCTGCTTAGCTCAATGGAAAAGCAGCTTCTTTACCAGTTCCATGTTCGATCCCTGCAGCAGTCCTATTTTTTTTTTACTTGTTCATTCTACTTACGCTATCTCAGCCGAGTGACTCATTCCCCGTGCAGCAACTGGAGATCATTTCAAAAAGAAAAATTACACTAACATATATTGGGATATCAGTGACTTAACTGACACAAAATTTAAAAAAAAAATGTTTTTTTATTTTTTAGTATTTAATGCTGTAAAGCTTTCTTGACTATATACATAATAATGAAATTTTGACTATTTTTTCTTATACTCGAGCAAGATTCGAACTAGCATCCTTGCAATTTTGAATCTTACTGGAGGCATATTCTTCATTTCCGACGCACGCTGCTTACCAACGATAAACGATGGAATAACGATCTGGGAGTTGCGATAAAAAGCATTTGAAATTAGAATAAAGAAAAAAACTTGTATACAGATATTTGTGTGAATTAAAAATTGATTTTTTTTATCAAAAAAAACCAAAATTATATAGAAATATCAATCACATTTCCAATATTTGCACTTTCGCTTACACAAAAGAAAAAAAAAGTCTGACTGCTCCAGGGTCAAACTCCATTCTAACAGAAGCTTACGACTTTTGTAAAAACATTTTTCCTTCTACTGAAAAATCCCTTCGAGGGAACTGAATAGAATGGTAAGCATCTAGATATTTTTCTAGATAAATGACATTTAATCTAGATAATTCTAGGTATAATTCTAGGCAATTTAGATATTAACTGAAGACTAGCGTCCTTAACTTTCTACTTTCTCTTTTTCTCTTTATTTCTATTTTTCTTTCTTTTTCTTTCCTTTTTCTCTCACTTTCTTTCTCTCCCCTTTTCCTTCCTTTTTTTTCTTTCTTTCTTTCTTTCTTTCTTTCTTTCTTTCTTTCTTTTGTTCATTGATAACGTAGGAATACAATGTCTCTCTCTTCTCCCTCTATCGATCATTTTGAACTTGTTGCTTTTTATTCTCAAGCGGAAGTCATTTTTTCCATAAAAACGCTCTACTTTCGAATAGCAGGAAAACCTGTACGAGGCCAACTATGTTATAAAGTACTAAAGCATGCATGTATGTATGTATGTAAGTATGTACTCTAATATGTCGAGAACCACGCATCACAGAAGAAAAACAAAGGCATGTCCAAAATCAACTGGTCTCAAATTACCCTCAGCACACATTCTTTGGTCGGAATTTGCAAAAAAAAAAAAAAAAAAAATCGTCAATTTCTATGGGGTCTGCGTTCACGCCCTGTGAAAAAATGTCTGTCTAAAATGTTTTCTTCGTGTTTTTTTCATGTACGATTTCCTCAAAAGTCATAACTTAAGTTCGATATAAAGAAATAGAGTTAGATCTATGAGAAAAAAAACCCCTTCTCTCTCTATCTCTCTCTCTCTCTCTCTCTCTCTCTATATATATATATATATATATATATATATATATATATATATATATATATATATATCAGCATCAAATGAGGTAAAGACAATCGGCAGATAGAGTTCAAGATGCGATGGAGAAAATTTTTCTTTAAAAAAATAATGTGCTTTCAATTTATCAGACCTTCAAACTTTCTGGGAATTTGCCAGATCTGAGAAAGGGAATATCTAAAGACTTTACAATGCGGCTATAATGCTAAACTGTATCCTTGATTTCCATATGTAATCGGTTAACCATACCTCTGAATTGCTCTCTGTCAGTGCTTGTGTCACTCTGGAAGTATCTAATCCTAAACCGAACATGTTTTTTTCTTCTCAGAGAAATCCAATAATCTATAATCTAAAACTCAAAAGCAGCAATAAATCATAGGCACACTTTAAATCGATGGTCTACACTAATGAAAGAACTACTGACTCCAAATGTGATCAAACGAATTCTCTGCGTGAGTATTGGCCCAACCCATGAGGGAGAGTTACATTCCGCCACCTCATTTGATTTGATGAAATATCTATGAAATATCATATTCGTCCCAGTATAATTGGATTTGGAGTTTTTCCCCACGCTACACAGGGCACCTCAGCTAATTCAACAAAAAGAATAATGATTTTGTTTTAATTTGCAATTTTTTTCAAAAACGATAACATTTTTCATTGATATTTCATTTTTAATGATATATAATTTGTTGATCATTCAATAAACATTAATTCGATCAATTTTACTACATTTTTAGCAGATATAGCTGTTCGTTCGTTGTTATTGCGTTTTATTTTCATGAGTTCTAGCGTGGCCATTCATTACGTAGTAACGAATATAAATTCCACATTTGTTGATAATGCTGTTATTGAACGATCCGTAAGATTTTGATCTCAAACGTTAGCAAGTTGATTTGTGTCTAGAAAGCAGTTACTCAATCAACAAATCAAATCAATTTAAAGGATTCGGAGGCTGTGCTGGAAATTGATTCAATATCTCAGCCAGAGAACTCTCAGCAAATTTATCATTCATTACAGATGTATTCAATGAAAACATTTTAGATTATTTCAGTTAGGTTGGCAAGAAGAAAAAAAAATCTCGATGAATAGTTTTTCGAAAAACAAAGGTAGATGTATAATGACGGGCATTTGTCATATTCAGCAGTGAAAGATCGATCGGTATTTGCATCGTATTATCACTTGAGATGAAATGGATTTTCATCTGATGACCAGAGAAGATCTGTACAATGGATGGATATAGACGAGAAGACAGAACATCAATTGAAAACCTACCATCAACCCTGGAAAATTATGACAGACATCTGATGGAACATAAGTGATTTGAAACATTGCAGGGCCCTTTGAAATAAACAAACATTTAATACACTTTGACAAGTAGAATATCTGGAAATGGTATGATCAAAACCCAGATAACAGCGCCCACTTTGATGGATAAAAAGTGTTTAATTTTACTGCATGATAAGGCCAATCCTTATTTAGAAAAAAAACGACGATACTAAAACTGAATAAGCCAAAGAAGAAAACTAAATTCACCGTATCGACTGACTTTCCTATGGATTATAATTTTTCTAAATACCAAGACCGCTTCTTTGTCCATGGAGTGTTTTTTCTTTTAAAGAAATGAAACTTGCGACTTGCTGCCATGGTAGAGTAAATATCAAGGGGAGTCGAAAGAATATTTTGATTCAATCATGTCTTTTTTTTTTAATAAATCCTTTTTCAGATTTAAAAAGTTGACGATTTCCTGATGGATAATTTGGTATACTGTTCGGGTTTCTTCATCTGAATATTCCACGGTTAGTGATCGGAAATAAAGAAGTAACCCCCAACAAGATTTGAACTCGTATTTTGCATCCCTGTGAGCCTGTCTAGGCATGTGAGCAGTACGGGTCAAACATACAAAGGTGTGGCCTGACACAGTAATTAGTTGAATTTTTATCTGAGTTTGTAACAAGAACAAGAACAGGAACAAGAACAACAATAACAACAATAACAACAATAACAACAATAATAATAATAATAATAATAATAATAATAATGATAATAATAATAATAATAATGGTAATGATAATAATAATGATAATAATAATAATGGTAGTTCGGAGGCACTTATTATTATTATTATCATTATTATTATTGAGCAATACTCTATTGATCTTTTAAAATATGATATAGTATATGATATAAGAAAACACAAAATTTTCGACATATTGCGTAATTTTGACAGTCAAAATTCAAGTGTAAAACGACTTTCAAAACTTTTTTCTTTTTTTTTTCAGAACATACCATTAACACCCTTCAATAAGTCAACTCCAGTTTTGGGGCTTGAAATAAATGATAATACGGTAAAACAGCTGAAGACCCCCCTCCCCACACACACAAAAAATTAGATTAAAAGTAATAATATAGCTAACTCATAAACACCAAGATCGTAGAATCAATTTTAAAAAATTATGTCATAACGCGTAGAAATACAAAGTGATCGGATTAAGGGTGACTTGCATGGCACGTAGTCATGGATACTTTGGATTTATGTAAATTTTGACTAATAGATATTCCTTTTCAGCAGTAAGAAATAAAAAGTCTCCCTCTCTCTTTGTCTGTCTGTCTGTCTCTCTTTCTGATATATATATATATATATATATATATATATATATATATATATATATATATATAGATATATATAGATATATATAGATATAGATATCTAGATATCTAGATATATGTATGTATAATTCCATATGCATATTGCTGCAACAAACAACAGCTGTTTCGCCAACAAAGCCTTAATCAGATGATGACTCTGGGGTCAGGCATGGTTTTTGGGTCGAAGCATCCATGCCTGACCCAAGAGTCATCATCTGATAAAGGCTTTGTTGGCGGCACAGCTGTTCTTTTTGCAGCAGCATGTGTATGCAATGACAGCTATTATGGTTGTAATAATAATATAGATTAAATGTCATAGAAATGGTTATGCAGAGGGCATTTGAAGAGAAAAACGGAATCCTTATTTTTGTCGGCCTTGAGTTTTAAGATTATGAGGACAAACTATATGATGACTAAACAAGACATAGCAGAATAGTAAATGCTGCCTGTGCACAGGCATGAAACCACCAATCAAATAATCCTTCAATATAGCAAATTGGCACAGAAAGAGTAAAAACAGAGTCATGACTGGGTAAGAATTTTGAACCACTGGGAATTGGACCAATGATTTTGATTTGACTATGCAGACCGATAGACTTACACAACTAAGGAATAAAAAAAAATAGAGTGAGACCTGTGAGTATCAGTTGTGCCTATTCTTATTGGAGAATATAAAACAGTCTCAAAGAGCCTTGCAAAAAAAAAAAATGTTTTAGGAGAATTAGGAAGCCCAGAAAGAATTGGAAGCGTCCAGACAACAGCCTTACCAAAATTCAGCTAGAACACTAAGGGAAGAATGCTGGAGCATTGAGAGAGGATTTGCTATCACTTTATCTCTAGTGAAAATCACCAGATACTACTCAACGACTACGAAATAATAATAATAATAATAATAATAATAATAATAATGATGATAATAATAATAATAATAATAATAATAATAATAATAATAATAATAATAATAATGATAATAGCAACTAAGATAAGAACAATGGCAGTAGTCATGATGATGATGATGATGATGGCGTCATCATCATCATATTTCCTCATTTAGACTCATTGTGTTTTTTAGAGAGTTTTTTTTACATAAGCTGATAACGTTGGCATATCAAGATCATGAACTGCTATTCATTTCACATATTCTTTTGTATCTGGATGGAAGATAAACCTGACATTGTCTCAATCTTCAGACATGAATTTCTAGAGAATACTTTTTTTTCCGTTGGCAAGTAGCAATTGTTTCTAAATGGAAAAAAAAATAGGCTGTCTTGTTACTTGGGCTATATATTTTAGATATTGTACATAGGAAAAATCAGATATTGGCACTGTTTTCTTTATTGTGGTTCGTAGGACCTCGTTTGAATATCTTAAGGACCCTATCTTAATAGCCGTAACAGATTCTACTCCTTTCTGATCGTGTTTGGGAGCATTTTATTTCTTTTGTAGCCGTTTGGAATCATCTTTCGCAAGAATCCATGGTGCATTCTCTAGTTTGAGCTTTTTATATTCTTTCATATCCCGTGTTTGAACACTATATTGTCGTCGAGATCGAATACGCCTCTAGAATGTATGTTCTCGTTGACGTCTTTATTATTTGGTTAGTGTCAAAATTCGTTCAATCTCTGGAAGGCTGGTGATAATCTAGATGTCAGATAATCCCGAACAGGGATAAAGGGGGAACCAGAAGAAGATTAGTATTTTTCCAAAGAATGTTGTATTTCGTAAAGTTCGTGGAAATTTGGGAAAATATCTTATTATTTTTCCTCTTCCAATTAGTTTGCAAATACGTGAATGTATGAGCCACACTTTAAAACTGTAAAAGATTTGATATTTTTTCCGTACACGAAATTACTTGTGAATTATTTCGTGTTCTATTCTTAAATTGTAAAGATATTCCGTGGAATTTACGAAGAAGATAAAACTCCGAATTATCTTTTTGCTTTCAATGTTAATCCATATCAATTTCTTACTGCAAATATCAAGTAACTTTCTATAGTTTTGAAGAGGGTTATCAGCACTCAAAGAGTGTCTTGGACGAATGAACTCCTTGTTGTTGGTTAGGTCAACTCAAAATTCAGGCCTAACTAAGAAAGGAAAGGAAAACATCTGAATCCTACGTCATAAGCGTTGCTACTATTGGAGAGAAAACATACATGTTTACCATTAAAACTTTCGGATAGCACCTCGAAGATTAACGTAGAATGAATCGTCCGAAACGTCCTTTTAACTATATGAACAACAAGGAATCCAATTCTCTGAAAAAGATCTTTGAAATATTTTTTTGGGGGAAAGTTATCCTGACTTTTCGGGGACGGAATAAAACTCCGTTCAAATCGAAAGTTAAATTTAAATGCCAATAATATAAGCATCATTATTAGTACGTATTGGCAATGAAAAAAGTTCACCATTAAACTGATTAATTTATTCCGTATTGAATGGATCTGAGATCCTGGGAGGAAAAAATACGTCAGCATTTAAACCAATGCCGAAAGATGTAGTTTCGTGGTTAGCTTTTGTCAATTCTTAAGCTAACAATAACCCACATTCATAACGAAACCAATTCTTTTATTCCTTGTTGAATGAAATTGGAATAGCGGAGAGAGAACAAAGCTATATCAATTTCTTAACCAAACATTCGCCCCTCCAACGTTTTGGGGAGCAGTTGACGGAATATGATAGCAGATCTTTGCTATCAATAGTAAGTGAAGTGTGTGGATATACAGAAAAATTCACCTTCGCAATAATATTACTTTCACTTAATGAAATACCTCGCCTTATCTGTTATTCCGAAAAAAAAAATCATCCAATCAAAAGCAGAATCATTCTTTTATGATAGAATACATAATTTCGCTGAAAAATGGCGTATGGTAATGTAAGACCGTGAAAAGACGATTGATGACTGAACAATGGATTTTTCTCAACAGAATATTTGGTTTAAAAATGCCGGAAACTTTTGCTTCAACACGGCACTTTCCAAACAACTCTAAAGCAAAATAATCACTCGGAGACGTGAAAGCCACAAGTAACATTAAGCCGCTCAAATATGAAAAAACATGTTTTCCTTTCGCTTACACACAATCTTCGAAAAGAGAAAAAGAAAAAAAAGGGAGAAAGCAAGCTGAAATATATCAATGAATGTCATCTCGTGGCAGGTCAATAACTATATGGGCCATGTAATATACAACGTAATTACCATTTTGCGTTTCGTACATGCGAATAATGCAGTCAACAACAGCTTCTGAAAATGAGGTACTGAGAATACGAGATAAATTAGAAATGGATACGTGCAACGGAGCTCGCTTTGTCAGGCGTGGGGCCCGTGGGTGACGAGACGCAGAGAGGAGTGGGGGAGGGGGGGCTACTTGTCACCCAAGTGTCGACTCGGTCAGTTCGCGAAGGGAATCCTTGGGTGGGCTGCTGGTTCTAAGACTTAGATAATTGCATTCCAAAAGGAATTAAAATGAAGTCTTGTCGGTTTAAAGATGGATTTAGGTCAATTTTAAGGGCGCAAATAATTAGTAAAGGAATCTCCCAACTATACACACACACACACACACACACACACACACACGGGTATGTCTATATTTACCTGTCGCATATACACGCGAACATAAACATTAATTTTTACATAGTCACGCACACATAGAGAGAAGACGTCCTTTGATAAGTAAACTCATAAAATCACACACGCATACCTGTGTACACACAAAGATGCAAAAATTCATCAACACAGACAACCCATCACACTCATGCACAACCATGCTCCCCCCCACACAACACACATTTTGAGGAAACATGCTGAAGATAGACAAAAATACATTTACAGATATTGACTTAATCCTGTTTACTTGGCACTAATGGCCTCTCGAAAGATATAAACTCTCTTCTCCTTGTATTCTGATCAATCACCAAATATGTTGGCGAAATATATCGATCATGCCACAACTTACTGACCCTAGCAGCGCATATATATATATATATATATATATATATATATATTTATTATGAAATTTACAAGAATACATTCCCGATGAATGTTAACATTTCGTTCCTAACACATTCTTCAGCAACCGGCAATATGTTTTGCTCTTATAATATTTACATAGATAGATAGATATACGTACATATAGATGTAGATGAATGGTTTAATCGTGGTAATCTGTGAGTGATAGCAAAAAATATCCATTCTCATCACCACGAGAACCATTATTATATAAATATCGGTTTACTGTAGGGGACCCACACACTATTTCAAATGGGTGTATCCTAGAAATTACCCGATCCATCGGTTTTTGCCGAATGCGTTTGGGAATACCACTGAACCTATCCCGTTAATTCAGCGGTAAGGTGCGGTCTGGTTGACGGATGCCCAGGAACTAGGCTTATATTAGTCATGTGCAAAGGCTATCAGCGTCTTTTTTGAAAATTTGATACTGTGTCCGCAGTGGGAAACCGGTTCGCTCGAAACTTTTTTTTTTACACACCTAGTACTTATTATTGCTACCAGTTTAATGTCGAGGCTCAGTTTTCCTAGAAAAACCGTGATGGTTTTTGAGGAAACTTTCTCTTTTCAATTAATTATCGTAAAAGAGAAAAATAAAGGGGAAGAAGACAAAATTTTTTTATTTGAAAAAAAAAGGGGGGGGGGCACTTTGAAAATGCCGGAAGGCTGATTTAAAAAAAAATTTAGATTTACATATGAGGCTTAGTTTATGTTCTTCAATTTGTATTTTGTCCTCTGGCCAAATTTTGGTGTCTGAGTACTGCTCTCGCCCATCCGTCTGCAAAGGGTGGAGATTTCCGCTTGACCTCCGTGGGCGACGGGAAATAAAGTGAAGAAAAGAAAAGAAAAGAAAAAAAAAGTCTGGGCAACATGAAGACGAGATGAAAATGAACAAATATTTTGCCAATCCTTTTTTAAAAAACATGTCTATGCACATGCATAAATTACGTACGTTCGAGCGCGCGTACGGGCGCGTACGTGTTGTACGTACATCTCTCATACCAATTTATTTCCTTCTTTTTCTCTTCATCACCAACCCTCACACCTATGTAATATTTTATGTAATAAGTAAAACTCAAAAATCTACTCTCTAAGGAGCTTTTGTTTACAACGGAATATTGGTAGATCATTATCATTTTTTTAAAGTTTTGTGATTATTTTGTTTCCTTTATCTTGATAATTCAGTTGCTTTTTATCGCAACGCTCATTTCCCGCCGACAGCTAGTAAGCAGCGTTTATCGAAAAGTAAAGATGGAATTCGAACCAAGATCCCCAACGGTGAACACAGTTTAGCTCGGCCTGCTCTACCAAATGAGATACCAAGACTCAACCAGGAAACAGAAATCTAGATAAGACCCTAAACCTATCCCTTATTCTGATTGGCAGCTATGTTGGTTTACATTCTGGTTGTTTATATCCTGGCTGTTTGAGTATTCAATACATTTTCCGTTTTTATTGTAGGAAGGGCTATAAATCATTGAATACGAAAACTTTTGAATTATCTTTCAAATGATTTATTTGTATAATGCAATGGTTTGTCGAATGTTGTGGTTCGCAAAATTTATCTTTATGATGGCTAACTAAGAAATATATTTGACCAACGCAGCACACCAATTGTAAAGATGAAGTGAATAGTACCAAAACATATCAGTTTTCAATGAACGAAACTCTTATATCAGCCTTCTGACATACATACTTCTCTCCCCCATTTCCTCCTCATCTGTCGGTAAAAATATCCAGATCTAACAAAATCTAGTTATAAAACCACTAGATCTGTAACTCTGTGGTGGAAATGGGACAGACATGATGCCCGTAAAAGATACGTTCAAGGCACCAAATGCATGTTTGCATATTTGGAAAAAATATGCGGCGTTCTTGGGGTATATTTGCAGTACGTTGTTATGACAAGGCACACAGTTTGAGAAACTGTGGTCTTGTGATATTTGTTATTCATTGGTCGTTGGACTATGTTTCTTCCTTTTTTTTTATCAAATGGCAATGGGCTGGTCAGGTTGCGAGGATAAAAGACAACCGACAGACATCACGACTCAGAACATGGATCCCCAAAGACCAGATGCGAAACCGAGGCCGACAAAATACAAGATGGGAAGATGAACTTGACAAATTCAGAAAATACTGGCTCTGCGACGCCCATGATAGAAAAATGTGGCGGATCCTTGGGAAGGTCTATGTCCAACGACGGACGATAAAAGATTGATGATGATGATGATGATGATGATGATGATGATTTATTGGTCGGTGGATTATGTTTCTTCCTTTTTTAAATCTTTTTTTTCACTGCTACTACCTGGTTAGTAAGGGCGAAATGGGAAAGTGATTCGTCCATTTCAACTCTTTCGCTATGAACAGAGAGATACGAGCAGAAAAATACGTCTTTATTGTTAAATTTGGTTGTCTGTAACAATGTTTGCGTGCACATATGATCCAAATCGATGGCTCTCACAGGCCTGCCCGATGGTCATGAAGGAATGGGCAAAAAATTGTCCCTTAATGAGAATAGAAAAGACAGGTCTGGTTGAAGATCCTGAGACTGGCTGAATTATCCTTTTTTTCGACTCGATCTGATCGATTTTCTCCCTATTTATCCGATGAACATCTGCAATATCCGTTCGTGTAAAATGGATTATGCTCAAAAGGCTGGAGGCTTTTTAAAAAGTTTCATCGTAAATATAATGCTAAACTAGAAAAATATCGATCAGGTTACAAAGAAATTGTTTTATGAATTTCATTCAATCGGAATCTTAAACCCAAACTTCCGTTCCAGACGTTTTAATCAGAGTTGTACGAAAAGCTGCGCAAACCACAATGATCTGTGCGACAGAGGGTACAGGCCTGCACAGGCATGCTCGCCCAAGAGTGTGCAACACCCATGCCAAGATTCGATCGCACAACCCATCATTTACCACACGGAATGCACTCGAAGAATTTCTCGGTTCCTGCCACTCCACCCACCTGGTTGTATTATTTTAGAGGTACATAGTAAAGAACATATTTTATCTCTATATTGTCAGTTACTTTTCCTTGGGCAAAGATGGGATCCCCAGCTAGTATATATATATATATATATATATATATATATATATATATATATATATATATATATATATATATATATATATATATATATAGAGAGAGAGAGAGAGAGAGAGAGAGAGAGGGTGGAGGGAGATACGATTGGGTTATCATAGATGGGTAGATAAGTAGACAGATACGTACTCGTAGCACTGATAGCAAAAATCCAATTTCCCACATTTACTTACATGAGATGCTATCCAAATCACCGAGGAATTCGAACAGTACATGCAACGTAGCACGGTATTTGTTGCTACCATTTGTGAGCAGTACTCTTTGGGGCCGGTATGCGAACATCAGGACGAGATGGTAGAAACTACGCGTTATTGTAATGTTTTTTCCTTTTACATTGCCCAAACATTTGGGTAGCACCATGTATATAATGATGATACCCTATATAAAATAACAGACTACTTGTAGCATGATATAAGCTATATATTAAAATCATAGCGGGAAGGGAGTTGGTATTTCATCAACATTTATGGGGGTGGGCACGTAAATATTTTTTGTAATGTTTTGTTTTTAAATCCCTGAAACGGTTACATGGTAAACAATTGATGATCCCAAAAAGAAAAATTCACACATAGTACCATGATATCAAATTCAGTGTGAAGTGTAATGAACACTTAATAAAATTACATAAAGTACATTAGCGGGGAAATAGGGAGATAAATGCCTGAAATAACATACACTTTCGAACTAAAGTGTATATATGTATATATATATATATATATATATATATATATATATATATATATATATTAAAATAATGGATTCACCACACAAGCACATTTATGTTTCTGCCCTTTTGGGCTTCTTCAGGGGAATTAAAGCTCTACTCTAACTAAATAATTTTGTATCGAGCATTTTTATGAAATGAAACCATCACACGTCGTATATTGAATTACTGATTTGTACTTTATCATATCGTGGAAGCGGCTAGCTTATTGGTGGCAGGTTCGTTCCCTGTCGCAGCCCCATTTTCTTTGATTGTTTATTCTATTTACGTTGTCTAAATTGAGTTATATATTAACCGTGTAACGACGGGAGATCATTTCAAATAGCTTTCAGTATATCTGTGTAATACAACAATATATATATATATATATATATATATATATATATATATATATATATATATATATATATATATATATATATATATATATATATATTGGTATTTCTCACTTATTCGGGGGTGAGAAAATTTTAGCTATAAAATAGTCAACTTGGCGTAATGAATTTTAAGGCGCTTTTCGTTAATCAAAATAAATTGAATTAAATCGCCTTGTTTCTTCTTTGACGTCATTTTAATCGACTCGTCCGTATATACTGATAGAATCGAATGAAATTCTCTCTTTTTGATAATCTAATGATAGAATTAAAATAAATTACATTGTTTTCTTCTTTGACTGGAAATAAAATTGTTTTCGTTCTTTTTTGTTCTGCAACGATCATTTGTTTGATTATTTTGCTTTCTTTCCTAAAGATTACATTTTTTTGTAATAAAAGGAAAAATTCGTAACCCTATCCACCGATAACACTAAAAAATATATCATTATAATCACTATGTTAAAAGTTGAACTGAGGGAGTAATTTTTTTATAGCTATTTTTTTCAACCCCAAATAAGCAAGTATTACTATATATATATATATATATATATATATATATATATATATATGCACCCACACAACCACAAACACACACACACACACACACACACACGCATATATATATATATTTATATAAAACGAATTTAATAGACAATATGGGAACTCGAAATTAGGCAAAAAAAAGGATTGTTTTTATCTACATAACATCTTACGGGAAGTGTCTAACGTCAAATAGGAAACATGATAAAATAGGCGAATTACAAAATTTGGAGAGTGGGGGGGGGCAGTTAATGTTTTTGTAGTTCTGTGTCAAGTGTTTTTATGTTTGGGTTTATCGTGGGTGTGTTGTTGAGGGGGGCAGTGTGTTTACATTGGTATTTTTCGATGTGAATATGCTTGCGCGTAATCCAAGATTTTAGAAGTGTGTAGGTAGAATTTTAAAAAAGTCCTAATGTACATCGGTTACACATATTATTTCAACTTTTCAACCGTTGGGGAAGAGAATGTGTCTACATTCGGTTTTTGCCGTGTGAATATATGTAGGAGATCCAAGATTTTAGAATTGTGTTGGTACGTTGATATATATATATATATATATATATATATATATATATATATATATATATATATATATATATATATATATATATAATTTGAACGTGTGTCGGTTTATTTTGGGGATTTTGTTCTAACCTGCCTCTATTGGATGACGAGTGTAGTTATTTAATAATTTGGTAGGGTTGTTTTTATCGACATTATTTTTGCATTATATTTAGATATATTATAGAAACTGAGACGTTATTTCTAATTGTGGTAATAAGTTTTGCTTTTGTGATCTCGGCCGTCACTTTTTTGTATGATCGTCATATTTTGTTTTCCCTATGTTTCTTGAGGTTTCCCCGTCATAAATCTTCAGGCAATTCATACACGGTATTTCGTATACGACCAACTCGGGTATTGAGTTGTTAATAGGTTTTCTAACTATATCACCGATGGTTTTTGATGTTTTTGTTACGATGTGTAGCTTTAGATTCGTCAGATATTTGCCGTTTATTTTTTTGTTATCGTTTTTCCCATTTGACGTTTAACAAGGGGAGAAACCATTTCCCGAAACGTGTTACAAAAATGAATAAAATCCATTTCCTAATTTCGAGTTTCCATATTGTTAATTGAATTTACTATTATGTCAGTTAAACTGCATCCATTTTCTCACCATACATAAACATATTGATATATACTATTGCGTCATCCACAGCTGTTTCGTTGTATTACAACTCTTCAGTGTGGCTATAGACTATCCATTTTCCCTATCCAGTACCACGAGGTATGATTGAAAACTTCGCCGGTATCATAACTCTGTTCCACGGAACTGGACGGTCAGTAAGGTTGAATTTAAGCGATATATTTATTTAGCTTATATTCCCCATCCACCAGAGTACTCTATTCATATATACATATATATATATATATATATATATAGTTCTACCCAAATTTTCGGAAATGTTTCCAGTATCATTCTGTGTAACACCCAAGAACAGAAAGTAAACATCTACAAGAATACGTATCTTCACATTAGCAAGAACGTTCATAAACACGAACACACCAAACCCGCCTGAATGCTATTGAAAAAAAAATATATGGAAGGCTGTGTAAACGAATACATACGTTGGCAGAAAAGTACAAGACAGCACATGCGCACTTGGACCTTATTGTGTTTTCCAGTCTACGCAGCGGAATTCTACGAAAGGAAAGAAAAAAAATCGACAAACCGAAAACCAACAAATGATGAGTTAATAAATAAGACAGAAACAAACAAACAAACAAACAAATAAACAAAAAGAGCAAAAAAAGGGGGATAAAGAAAATCTGAAATGTTTTGATGAAAAAAGAAGATGCAGGAATGTCTGTTGCAACAAATGTTTTTGTGAACAGACATTTCTGGCAAGTTTTTCGTTATGAAAACGGCCAATTCCTCACCAGATTTCCAAAAGAGAAAGAGATAGAGGAAGACAGGCAGACAGAGACGGAAAGAGATAGAAAGACGAAGGAATAGAGAGAAAGAGGGGGCGGCGTCGAAAACAAACTTACGTCCAGAATTAATTGAAACAAAATTGTATTAATTCTTCTATCCTTCCTTCCTTCCTTCCATCCCTCCTTCCTTCCTTCCTTCCTTCCTTCCTTCCTTCCTTCCTTCCTTCCTTCCTTCCTTCCTTCCTTCCTTCCTTCCTTTCTTTCTTTCTTTCATTCTTTATTTCTTTTGCTTTAATTCTTTCATTACTCATTACTTGTCTTTGTCCCTTTATTTTCACCCTATCTTCTCCTATTCAGAATCACATAATCGTATTCTTTCTTTCTTTCTTTCTTTCTTCCTTCCTTCCTTTCTTTTTTTCTTTCTCTCTTTCTTTCTTTCTTTCTTTTGCATTAATTCTTTCATTATTCATTACTTGTCTTTGTCCCTTTATTTTCACCCTATCTTCTATTGAAAATCACATAATCGTATCCTTTCTTTCTTTCTTTCTTTTTTTCTTTCTTTCTTATGCTTTAATTCTTTCATTATCCATTACTTATATCTGTTCCTTTATTTTCACCCTATCTTCTCCTATTCAAGATCACATAATCGTATTCTTTCTTTCTTTCTTTCCTCTGCCCTCCAGTTGTTATTTATTTGTCCCCCCCCCCGGATACTTGGGAGGAATGTAACACAATGTCAAGTTTAAAATGGAGACCCACACACTTACATATGGGTAGAGACAAGAAAAAAATCCCCAGCTCTTTTAGCTTCGACGCTCCAGGCATCAGGGTTTGATTCTGACCCCACCGCTTTTACTGCAACAAGGTGGTCCAGCCGGCTGGGGAGAGCCACCTGGAATCAGACATTATACTTCTGAAGGGTGGGGGCACCTATTTTTCGCTACCTTGTAAGTAAAATGCCTGAAGATAACAGTCTAAATGACAGCTACTTTGAACCGTGTGGAAGCTCATCACTGACTGCTTAACGAATTTAGATGAAAAAATAAGATCAGGTAACTCTTTAATTAGAATATCAAATTAAATCATTCATTTGTAATTGAAATGTTATAGTGTTTTTGCCTTGTGGCCATCACAAATAAAACAGTTGGAGAATCGGGAAGTAAAAGTAAGGATCAACTTAACTTCAGATCCAGAAGAAACTCTCTTTACGATAAGTAATGTCACAATCAATTATAGATGGTAACCATTTCATTTTCAAGTAGAGGAGACTATGGAGGATGTATGTGCTGTAATCATTTGGACGAATATATCGCATAAACAACTAAATCATTAAGAAACATAAACATCCATATTTTTGGTCAAATTCTTCCTTATTTCGTTTCCTTTGTGTTAGGAGTCTCACCGTCGACCGAGACAGGAGTGAATACAGAAATGTAGGAAGGAAGGGAAAAGAACCCAGAAAAATATCCCTCAATCAAAAAACAACTCTGCGATCCTCTCCAAAATTTAATCACATCTTACACAATACGTCCTTGCCCTCCGTCAATTTAATTGAAATTCATTAAGAACGTTTGGAGACATCGTGTAGAATGACAGGAGCGAATACAAAAATATCTGAATTATCAAAACGGAAAGAAAAATCTCTCAGTCAAAAACGAATTTCCAGATCCACTCCAGAATTCCGTTACTCCTTCCTTCACCCTTGCCTAATTTCGATATATCGTATGGACAGATTGACGCAAAGTGTATGAAGACATAAAAAACGAGAAATATCTCCCAATCGAGAACAAAATCCTGTATAGGACCCCAAATTTAATTAAATCTTCTTTACGATGTTGCTCAATCTTCCAGAAGACTTCATTGAAATCCGTCCGAAACTTTCAGGGGTATCGTATGGACAGACGTGAGCGAAAAGAGAAAAGTATAAAATATTAGTATAGAAAAATATCCCTCAATCAAAATACTGTTGATCCACGTCCACGTGGCTTACCTTTTTACAAAATTTAATTGAAATTCATTACAAAATTCAAAAGATATCGTGTAAACAGACAGGAGCGATTATATTAAAAAAAAAAAAAAAAAACGCAAAAATATCTTGTTTCATTTTCCCATAAAATTCTGTATTCGCTCCTGTCTTTCTATACGATATCTCTAAATCTTCTCAATGGATTTCAGTTAGATTTTGTGGTTGGAGGGATTAAATTTAGGGGTGGATCCAGGAATAAATACATTTAACGATATTTTTGCGTTTTTTCTTACATTTGTGTATTGACTCAAATCCTCAATAAATTCCAACGATATTTTGTGGGAGCATGAGTAATTAGTGACGAAAGAAGTGATAAAACTTTGGGACGAATCCATTCTCAATGGTTTGATCATAATTGAAGAAACTGTCGTCCATTTTAAATTTCAAGATGACCGCCTTTAAATTTCATAGCAAAATTGGCAACAAGTATTTCCTCGATTTTGATGCTTTTTTAAAAAATATATCATTGAACCTGATTGCCAAGAGTCTACCCACAAAAAATGAAAACTCAAAAACTATGCGAAAAAAACGGTGTTACTATAATAAGAGTGGCAAACAACACAACCCTAATCCATGGCATATATGTAGATTTGAATCATTCACTGCTTTTTGTGAGGATGACTTGCATCATTCAAGATTGCTCAGAAATGCTGCATTATCTCTGTTACGAATCGGCAAAGCAGATACCTTCTATCTATGACAAAGAAAGGGCTGTTGCAGAAGGCACAGACGTTTGTCCTTGGAATTCTTCTGAAAGATCAAGCTGGTGTAAGGGAAGATATACCAAGAAATGCTCTCTGTGTACTTTAATGAGATTCACCTACTTCGCGTGCTAAGATGCCCAACTAATGCAACATACAGTGTGCTTTTTTTTTTGGAATATGTATCATATACAACAAAACATTTTGGTACAAGTTGCATCGTAGTGCTCGGTGGCTTCACAAATTCCTGCAGCTCTACTACAGTTGCGAAGCATCAACGTCATACCGCATCTTCTGTGTCAGTAAAAGTACTGTTTGAAACCGGCATGAAATTTACCCCAACTAAAAGAGCCGTCTTGGCTAAAAGAAATGATAAGTCTCATCTCATCACCGAGCAAGTCATGGAAATGCACGTTCTCTCAGACAGAACCCAATAAATTGCACTGCATTAACGAAATTCAATCAGTTATAGGCCATAACAAGAAACATGACTATACACGCCATGACTGTGACGCTGTCACTGCTCTTTTTGGAAGAAGGAAAAAAAAGCAAGCATTTGATCTGTTGTCGTACAATGACAGAGAATCCCTAGATACATTTACAAACCAAAGGAACTCTCATTCTGGGGTTAAAATGTCTGGAGAAGCATATTTATTAAAATAACATTGGGCTCAATTATTACTGATGAAGACTGTGTGAATTAATGGTTTTTCTCCAGTTATAACTGCGTAATTTAAAACAATGAATCAAAATGTCTGTTTCCTGAACTGTACATAGATTTCAAAATCATTATATCATCGTTTTCAAAGTGAAAAATATTACTCCCGGTGTTCATTACGGAGCTATAACTGGTTTGGGGGACTTATCATAGATATGGTTTTAAAATGAAGGATTGAAGTCAATTGTCCAAACATTGGAACATGAGAAGATACCCCCAAATCAACCGTCTATCTGATCTGATTGGGATCCATGTTAAGTTTGTGACCTTAGCCTGAAGAAATATTATACAAGGCTGGGTTTTATCAATTTTTCAACTTCTAAAACATAGAAATAGTCCCAAAAAACATATCAGCTCTGGTTGCAATTTTACAACCATTTCAATATTTTGTCTGAATATGGCAGCCATCTTGAATTTCTCGGGAAACTCCATCGTGATTCCAAAGGATTTTTAGTATTGTGTTTCTGGTGTTACATTGCAACGATCCTGCAAATATCAAATAGTTAGAATTAATCTGGATGCTAGGAAATAATACCCCAGGACTACTACTGCCCAGTGAAGAATTGACATGCTTGTCGCTCACTGAATAACGTCACCACAACGCACCAATGACAAACGCCTATTTAAACGGTATCCAAATTCGAAAAACTTTCTACATCCAGTTTTCCCGAGACTTGATGATGAGCTGAAGTATGACCGAAAACGCTCGAACATAACACACTTTTGCACAATACTTATACCAATTAGATCCACATATATGTTCATTGTAAGGACACTAGAAAAGTTCACAAAAGATTTTAAAAAATCTTGTGGTAATCGTTTCTTTATCAAAATTTTATTAACGAGGATCGCTGCATATATATATATATATATATATATATATATATATATATATATATATATATATATATATATATATATATATACATATACATAGTAGAATGTGGATTCGCTACACAAACTAGCTCATGTTTTTGCCCTCTCCGGGACTCATCAGTCGAATGATCTCATTTATTTCCAGCCTTACTCTAAAACAACTTAACTTCAAGAGTAAAAAGTTGTATGTATCGAGCACTCTATGAAATAAATCCATTGCATATCAGAAGTTGCTTCATGTTATTAATATATTATTATATTATGTTATACTGCTAGCCTGATCCGTACCATATATATATATATATATATATATATATATATATATATATATATATATATATATATTGAGATCGGTAAATAGCTATTAAGATAGATATATACCTAGAAGGCCAACCAAAAAGCCACAATAGTGGAGCATTCATCTAGGATAGAATTCATTAACTTGGTAATCATTGCTTAATCAGGTGCTTAATTCGATGTACTGAATGACTACTAAGTACTAACAGAAATACTAATACTTCACCCAGAAGTTATGCACATTAACTAAATTATACCATCTTATTAGCCAGGCAATCCCAGTTTCACCATTGACCTCATAAATAAGCGAATGTGTGTGAATGGATACTTGGGTGGAAAAAAAACTCATCCCTCCCCCAGAAAACTCATTCTCAGTAAAGTCTTGTTAATAAATAATCGGCAGCGTTGAAAGTATTTTGATTAGAAGAAGAAGAAGAAGAAGAAGAAGAAGAAGAAGAAGAAGAAGAAGAAGAAGAAGAAAAAGAAGAAGAAGAAGAAGAAGAAGAAGAAGAAGAAGAAGGTGAAAGTTATACTCATCATAATAGGTGCACTTGGAACAGTTCCGAAAAGCTTTGCAAAGTACCAGAAGAAATGGAAATCTGAGGAGTAATTGAAATCATCTAGACGTCAGCATTGCTTAAACGACAAGAGTTGCGAGAAGACATGCTGTCACTTGATCTCTTACAAGATTCACTAGATAATACTGGTGTGAAACCTCATCGAGCATAAAATAACAAAAATGATGACTCAGGTGGAACAGCTACCCCTTCAGAATGATGCAAGTGATTAGGATTCGAATATACAAGCTAAGCTGTACTGCACAAACCAGAAGCTGTTCTAAAGAATGAAACATTACAATTCTGTAGAATTGAAACGGAATACTTAATACAGATCAGGAGACAAAATTTAGTCACCGTGAACAAAGAGAAGAAGACTTACCGGACAGTGGATGTCGCTATACCAACAAGCCACAGAGGAAAACTCAAAGAAAGGGGAAAGCTGGAACAATGCCATCATGTCACATGATCTCTAACGGAAGCCAACAGAAAGCACTGCTGTAAAAACTGAGGAAATGAGCTGACAGGGACAAACTCCACTCCCAGCTCTATTCTAACCGAAGATGATTCCTGCAACTCCTGTGTACATAATAGATTAGTTTCAAAATAAGGCACATCAGTTTGGCCCAGTCGTCAAGAGAGCCACCTACCGATCACTTGGTTGTGATTTCAAATCACGTTAGAGAAATGTTGATTCTATAGATCTGTTTGGTTTAAGGTGTCCAGATTGATAGATGGTGAAAAGTTTACTTCTCTAAATTTGGTGAGGATTGTTGTTGTTGGGGAAAACAAATTTAACTCTAACTTGGAACATCTCACATAAGTTTCTATATAATATAACAGAATTTATAATTCATTCTATTGGACCAAATATGTCCATTTCTTAACACACACACACACACACACATATATATATATATATATATATATATATATATATATATATATATATATATATATATATATACATACATTTGTATATATGAATGAATGAATGAATGGGTTGGCTTGTCTTGGCTTCGTGGACGAAGATAGTTAAAAGAGATTGCTGCAGCAGTAGGACTATAGACGGCAGGGGGTCTCCGTGCGAATCCAGTCCCCCCCCCCAGCCTGATCCATGGATCTTCAAGGTGAGGCCAGCATGCCCAGGGCCAACCCCACCTTTTAAATCAAGGATTAGCATCCTATGGTCCCCCGAAATGACAGGATTCCAGGGTTGAAGTTTTCTTGGGAGTGTCCTCCTGGCAGGTGCACACTTTGTGGGACTATCCCGACAGTCAGATTTGTCTGCGGTTGGACCATACGACATGAATAATCCGGTGTTGATAGATGCCGACCTAGAGTTCTACCGTCCCTTTGAAGAAGGGTCGGGACAATATGGTTATCTACAACTTTAAGCGCGGAGCCTTTTCGATTCATAGATGCAGATACTGCATGTAGCTTCGAGTAGAGATCAGGACACACATACACATTTAAATTAATATTGTGGAAAATATTGTAGACAACGAGCAAAATACAGATTGGGTGAATACGTCTTCTTCATTGTCTATGAAATTTTCACCATCATGTCGGATATAACCTTTCCATCCAATAATCATATATATATATATATATATATATATATATATACATATTATGAATTCTGTTATATTATATAGAGACTTATGTGAGATGGTCTCCCATCGCTACACGGTTAATGTATCACTCGCCCCAGACAACGTAAATTGAATAAACAATTAAAGAAAATTTGGCTGCTGCAGGAAACGAACCTGCCACCGATATTTTAGCCGCTTCAACGTAGAGATGCTATTTAGTGCAGCAGTTCCATTTTTTTAAGAATTGTTTATTCTTTTTACGTTGTCTAGGGAGAATGATACAGATCGTCCCAAATAAGTTTTTGTGTATTATAACGCAGTTTATGATATATATATATATATATATATATATATATATATATATATATATATATATATATATATATATATATATATATATATATATATATATATATATATATATATATATATATATATACGTGTGTGTGTGATTTTGGGATAGCAATATTGACCATTTTTATTTGCAATTTGTTTATCCTCAGCTACGTTTAAAATTTAAAAGGCCAGGATCATCATATTTTTTCTCTAAGTATTTCCTTTGCACCCAATACGCTGTATTGTTTTCAATCAAAGCTTAGTCTCTATAAGATAAGGAGGTGCCACTTCGAATCGAGTCCTGATGCGTGTCTCTGACTAAGAAATTATTATTTTCTACATCTATTCATGTGGGTGTAGTCGCAAATTTGTGCTTCACGTTCGATTATGCTGCTAGATTGTGAGTGACTGTCAAGGTTGATAACAGTTTTAACAGCTGTTCTCCTTCTGCATGGGCGTGTAATGTATTAATGAGGAAAACTGGGTAGCCCAAGAGCTCAGTGACCCAATATTTCATAATAAGCATGACGAAACAAGATGGTAAGTAAACAGAGGACGGGGTATAGGTTAATAATGAATGGAAATAGACGAGCAAGATTGGAAGTTTGCTGATTCTGTTCTCTTTGTCATGCCACTAATCCCGGCGAGGCAAATTAGTGAATTAAATAAGAGACTTCGATGGTTTCAACTATCATAAATGGTTGCTACAGTAGTGCTTATCCGTGATAACGAGGTTTGAGAACGAGAAAAGTATACAATAATTACTGAAGAAGAAGAAGAAGAAGAAGAAGAAGAAAAAGAAGAAGAAGAAGAAGAAGAAGAAGAAGAAGAAGAAGAAGAAGAAGAAGAAGAAGAAGAATATCATGATGATGATGAGAATTATAACCATCATCATTGGTGCACTTGGGGTAATTCCGAATAAACTTTGCAAAATATCAGAAGAACTGAAATCAACCAGACGACAATTGAACAACTATAGCCATTAAAGACGGCGAATGGTTCTATCCTGTTGATATGTGCGTACGTTTGTTCATTTAAGTACTTGCTTGTATGATCCAGCGCTCACGGCCGTACCGTTCTGTCTACAAACTTGGAAATTGATATCAGTATTCCCCTAGACCCTTTCTGATTTATTTATTAGTGGGGGCGGGGGGAGATAAAAAGATTTTTGACCCTTTGGGGCCTTATTCTGACGCGTTTATTGATACCATCTATATTCTCCAGAATCTAGATATTTTTAGATATCTTTTGAACCTCTATTTCACCGATGATGTCCTAAACAGAATCCATTATCACTTTATTTATTCTTCGTGGGAATTTTTTTTTGTACACGACTTCAAAATTTGATGCTGCAGTCGTACAATTATTGACTGGGATGACGAGTTATATTGATATTTACTTCAATTTTTTGTATATGTTTTATCATTATATATATTACATTACATATACGTCCAAACAAAAAAGTCTGCAGCGTAATGCTGGAAAAAAAGCATTTATTTCACACCACAGATATTAGATTTCGGCTTAATCTCCTTCCTTATCGATTCACTTTATTCAGTGATGAATATTAATCACACTAATCGAACATTATATTAGGACAAGTTCAGATCAAAATGCATTTAACTATGTGTCCAATCTCGTATATGTATGCATGAGGCGTATACAATATACACATATCAGTATATTCCGTATTTATATCACAATCACTACTATGTACGTCCGTAAATACTTTTTTTGCACGAATATACAGGTGTGTATATGTATATTGATTTATAAAATGATAGCTAGATATGAATGAATGAATGAATGAATGGAGTGGTTTCGCAAACGAAGATTGCTGCGAGAGTTTTCCCGAGGCGACAGTACCATAAACGATGGAGACTGTGTGAGGAATAACCCTCCAGTCTGAGCAATGAACTTTTAAGATGAAGTCGACTTGCAAAAGGCCAACTGCACCCTTTGAACCAAACATGTTGATCCTATGATGAGGTAGCACCGATATGTGCAGCCCCCCCCCCCCAAGATCGTAGGTTTGATAGGAGTATCCTTCTCTTTTGACTTGCAATGGGGGTCTGCCCCTTCTTTGTTGGGCTGTTTTGAAATTTACCAATAACTATGTCGGTATACACACTTACACGTACATGTATATATATATATATATATATATATATATATATATATATATATATATATATATATATATATATATATATATATATATATATATGAGCCCTCATACAACACACGCAGATAAAGTTCCCTGCTTATCCTAAGCCAGGCTGATGACATATTTCCTTTGTTGTTTTTTTTTGTAAACGAGGTTCAAATTTCAGTGATACGATACCCACTCCTATCTACTTACATCCCTATTACCATCCAGCACAGGTAAAGAGAAAAACAACAACAACAAAAAAAAAAAACAACACGCAACCGTTTCATTAACATACTTCCTACTGCAAATCGGATTCCACTCAAAAACAACCGAAAGAGTCGAGATGAATGGATGGAACATCGGAATAAAATATTTCATTTATTTTAGCAGGACTTCTAATATTGTCATTCATTTTTCAAACACACATGCACGCACTCATATTTTTATGTGTGTGCAATAATTATAAAGATATTTTAGAAGGAATTTATTTTGCTCGGCACCGATGTTACACAGTTGCAAATCAAGCTGCCCCAGATTGTGTAAATAGATAAAGAAATGAGCATCATGCCGGGAACAAACCAACTTCCACAAAAAAGCAGCCTGTATGCGGCTCTGCTCTTACCAACTGTGCTAACGACAAAGCAAGAGTCTGAGAAGCGCACATGTATCACTCATTATCTACTTTTCGGACACCTGCCTTGCCAGTGTGTTGTTAGCTCAGTGGGTATAAGCAGAGCCGCTTATTGACTGTTTCCTGGTGAACGCAGATTAAATCCTCCCATGACACACAATTATTTATTTATGCGATCTGGGGCTGCACGATTTTCCACTTGGTAACACTGGTGCTAAACAAAAAAAGGTTTTACTAAAATGTCTTCATAAGGAACACGTTCAGCTTCGGATGTAAATTGCTTATCTCATTATATTTCATATAAGTGTGTGTATAGAATGTTTGTATATTTTCAGCAATACAATATGAAAAGTTTACATGTTTCTCTCTATATATATGTATATATTTGCATTTGAAAATCTCTTTCAAGTGAAACAGAATGTACGATCCGTAATGAACCAATTGAAAAAATCTCTATTCATTTCATAACTGCCCCACTAATGGCATTGAGCACTTTTTGAACTAAGATCTATTTAATACATTAATGTATATGCACACGTTTCTTGTATATCTTATTACTGTCCCCCCTCTCTCTCTATCTATATATCGATAGACATATATATATATATATATATATATATATATATATATATATATATTCAGTGAGAGAGAGAGAGAAAGAGAGACTGAGACAGTGAGAGAGAGAGAGAGAGAGAGAGAGTTTCAAGTAAAGATTTTTAAGAAATGTAAAGCGTGACAAAAAAGAAGAAAATTCACGCTCGACCAGTTCGTCAGTAGCAACACTTGATCGAGCTCGTCTCCCACCATCGTTAGTTGCGTGCTTACAATAACAGAACAACAATTTCGAGGTCAACGAGTACTCAAAAGAAACTTCTTATTTAGAAGAACATGAGACGCGATTTTTTATTCAAATAATCTCTCTGTTTTAAAATCCAATTGATTGAATACAATTCAGGAAAACGATTGCCTGCCATGGAAGCGAGGTAGTGGCAGATATCCCACCAGGAAGGCCTTCCCCCTTTAGAAAATTGGTGGAGCATAATCTTCCATTGCACCATTTATCCCCCACCAATTTTCTTATTATACCACTATAACAGATTGAGCAACACGTCGTAATTTTCAATAGATAGATAATTATGAGCTTATATATATATATATATATATATATATATATATATATATATATATATATATATATATATATATATATATATATGTATATATATATATATAATCTCGAGAACAGTTTTATTTTTAAAATCATGCATATATGTATATATGTGTATGTGTGTCTGTGTATGTGTGAGTATCAGAGAAAGAGAGAGTTGAAGAGGGAGATAGAAAGAGAAAGAGATGTATATAAAACAAAGTTTGACTGAAACCCTGAGTTTTAAGCTTAGTTTGGTACAAGCCACAACTGTTGGACACAGTGAGGATTGAACTCATGACACACACCATAGACACCCATTCAAAGAGTGGGGCAGCCTGTGAGTATCGAACTCACCACTATGATAATGGTCTGCAAGCCTAACAAGCTTCACGTTGAGGCTTCCGGTAGATTGATCGATCGATAGATTGATAGATAGATAGATAGATAGATGGATAGATGAAATAGCATACTATGATACTCGTACCTGATTATAAAGAAAAAATACCTAATTTTATATAAAACATTTTTTTTCAATCAAACCAATTTTTGTCAAGTTAGTCAGGGTGACGGGGTGCATGTGAAAATGTTTGCCTCGGAGCAACTGATAGGTGAGGGGCCGTCTCCGGGAGACGACTTTATCAAAAGGTTCAGAGGCAGAAACAACACACGCGTTCACACATATTCACACGCACATGAACTCTTTTACGTGAGAGTACGTGTGTACGTTCTCCTTGCATCTGCATACGAACTCAGAAAACCACTGGAAGTATTTGACAATCATTTGCAGAGAAATACGCACAGAATTAAGCAGGCAAAGGAGGAGAGAGGGATATATATATATATATATATATATATATATATATATATATATATATATATATAGAGAGAGAGAGAGAGAGAGAGAGAGAGACAGACAGACAGATAGACAGACAGACAGACAGACGGACAGAGAAAAAGAGAGTCCTAGAGACAGAGAGAGAGAGAGAGAGAAAGAGAGAGAGAAAAACCATTGGAAGTATTTGACAATCATTCGCTGAGAAATAAGCACTGAATTGAGCAGGCAAGGGAGGAGAGAGACAGAGACCGAGAGACTCAGAGAGAGAGAGAGAGAGAGAGAGAAAGTCTCGGAGACAGAGATAGAGACAGAGAGAGAGACAGAGAGAGAGAGAGAGAGAGAGTCCTAGAGAGAGAGAGAGAGAGAGAGAGTTGTGGATTCGTTTTGATAGGATAGATATACTACACACAAATACTCGCTATCGTTCTATATTCGCCTATAGATAATTCATGTTTTATGCACGCAAGTAAAAATACCCTCACATAAGATTGATTTGCATCACGTTCTGCTCTTGGCTTGTATCAGGTCCAGTAATCCAGATTCTGACCTGACCAGTCGATTCCACTGTGTGACACAAGTTCAAGAAGAGAAACATTAATCCTTTTTAGATAAGATAAGTAACGCACGGAAAGACATATATATAAAAAAAAGGCCACTTTTTCCAAATATTTTCCCATCACAAAAAATTTCGTTTTTTGAAAAAAAAATTGATTCCTTAATCCACGGTTTTCTTGCAAATCGACTTTTTACCTGGATATTTGGACAAATGCAACGAAGGAAACTTTGCAATGACTGCTTTAGAACGTAACGGGCGTGTAAGACAGAGTTGATGTACCCACCGTATCCAGATGCCTGACCCCTTAGAGATTTGTCTTCCCAGCTGGTTTCCTGGCCAACCAATATTCCTGGATGACACTAATTAACAGATGACTACGTGGAAAAAAGTCAAAGGCTTATTTTCTTGCGTCTGGTTTTACTATTTTAGAGTATTTAATTATTTGTTTTAGGCTAACTCAGAAGAGATGTGAGTTTTCCTCGCCAGACGCTGGAAAAGAAAAGACAACCGCTTTCGTTTAAATCCATAGCAATCATGCGTTTTTACAAGTTTTTGTTATTTTTACTGATATTGCTACCACAACAACAATAAATAAGAGTAAGAATAAAGCGAATAAGATATTTTGAATTTCATTATTAGATGACGCTAAGTCAACTATTACCAACATTTGGCGGCTATGTTTTATTTATCTTCATTCCAGTTGATATCCATCGCAACTATGCGGGTCATTATTTTACAGTCGTTAAAATTAAAGCAACGCAAGTTGAAATAGAGTGTAATCGAATTTCTTTCCAAGCAGAATGAAAACAAATGAAATTATTAAGCGAGTGAAATATGAGTAAAAAGGACGGAAAATGAGTATAAGGAAAGGAAAAAAAAATTGTCAAAGAAAGAACGGGAAGAAATTGGAGAAAATGAACATTAAGTAAACAAGCTAGAATGAGTCGGTAGAAAATAGAGCGGAGGATTAGAAAGAAAGAATAGATGAAAGAAAGAAAGAAAGAAAGAAAGAAAGAAAGAAAGAAAGAAAGAAAGAAAGGAAGAAAGAAAAAAAGAAAGAAAGAAAGAAATAAGAGGGAAAAGATAAACGTCTGGATAAAAGTGGAGAACGCGACAAAAAAGAAAAAAGGAAAGTAGTGCTAAAAAGAAGAAAAACAAATGGAAAGAAAGAAAGAAAGAAAGAAAGAAAGAAAGAAAGAAAGAAAGAAAGAAAGAAAGAAGAAATAAAAGGGAATAAAATATTACGAAAAGATAAACGTTTTCGGAAAGAGTAAGATGAAAAAAGAAAAATGTTTGGAAGAAACAGGAGGGAAAGAAAGGGAAGAAGATGAAAAGAAAACGCCGAGAAAAATAGGAAACTTGAGAGAAAGAGGGAAGGAATGAAACTCAGTAAAAGGAAAGAATACAAGGAGAGTGAAAGGCAAGTCTGGATTTCGCCATTTTTTTTTTATCAGGCGTAGGCAGCAGTAAAACAAAAGAGTCCAAGTAGACAAAGCAAAAATGTGATCTGGCACAAAAGACGAAACACGAAACGCGTAACACGAAACGATGCAGGCATTCGTGGTCGACAACGTGGATTGTTGAGCCGAAACCATGGAATGGATGCGGAAAACAGGATTCTAGGAATTTTAGACGAAATGGAAATCGCTTCCATAAATTAGCTCTGTCAGCAAACAATAGTTGAAAGTTAGGCCCCGGAAATATAACACTGCCATTTTCTGGTTTCAGATACCGATACGTTTTGCTGAGGTTGTTTTTATGTGACTGTTTTTGTGAGAGTGTAAATCACGAGGCTAGATTTATTGTCTGCTCTCGGTTGGGACATCCGGGCACTCAAGATGTTTGGTGTGAAGCCATATTTGCTATTTCACATTTAACTTCGTCCAAATGTAGGAACACTATCAAGCACACACACACATACGCACACACATACAAACGCGCACACACACACACACACGCACACACACACACACACACACACACACATATATATATATATATATGTATGTATATAGAGAGATAGATTAAGGGAGGATAGATTCACGTTGCTGGAGCCTTATTTGCTATTTCGTGATTAATCCCATCGAAATGCGAAATCAACGCACAAACACACACACGCTTGCATAATCATAAGTAATCATGAATATATATTCATCTCTCTCTCTCTATATATATCTATATCTATATCTATATCTATCTATCTATCTATCTATCTATCTATATATATATATATATATATATATATATATATATATATATATATATATATAGGACAGAGCCAGAGACAGAGATATACAGCATATCAATAGAATTCCAATTTATGTATTATCTACAACTCCTAACCGCTTGTCAAAATATCACTTATAATTTCGTAAACTACTTTATTACTGGAAAAATCCGAGATTCTGGATAAAAATAATTTTTAAAGATTTTACCGTTAAGAAAGTGGGTCCAAGCAATCTGAATAATTGGACGTTTGAAGGCACTAAATCTAATGAACAGGGATGTCATCTTCTTTTTCGGAATATATTTTGCTGATAAAGGATTTGTAATGTCATTCTGCTGACTTACACAACATATTTTCGCCATGTTGTTATATTTGTAGCTATTTTTCCGGGTAACACCGATTACCCTTGCTAGTATATATATATATATATATATATATATATATATATATATATATATATATATGTGTGCGTGTGTGTATATGTTTGCATTACCGGCGGCTGTATAGCTCAATGGCAAGAGCAACGCTATGTTGAAGCGGCTACTATATATATATATATATATATATATATATATATATATATATATATGTTGAAGCGGCTACTATATATATATATATATAGATATAGATATAGATATATATATAATGACAGGTGTTTTTCGAAAGGGGGGTGGAACAAGCCGAAATGATATTGTGGTTTCGGTGCTTTGAGCAACACCTTTTCGAGTGATATCGGCCATTTCTAGCACCAGTCGGCAAGAAAATCTCCTCAACCCAAATGGCCAGTTTAAAATGCCCGTCAATTTTTGGAAGGGGAGGGATGAAGGGTTCAGAGAAACAGCAAAGTTGAAATAACGAAAATGTTGAGGGGAAAAAAATGCGAGAGAAAGAAAGAAATCTGGTGATAAACTGAAAACTAAATTTATATTGATAAGAAGACGTTAAAAATGCTCAGAGAAGTGAGGAAGGAGGAGAGAAAGAAAACTGTCGATGAATGGAAAACTAAATTCATATCGATATTAAGATGTTAAAAGTGTACAGAGAAATGAGGAAGGAGGAGAGAAAGAAAGAAGAACAAAAGAAAGGGAGGAAGAATGAAAGAAAGGAAGAAAGAAAGGAAGGAAGGAAGGAAGGAAATGGCGTCCCAGCGCGTTGAGTCAGATCTGCAAACTGATGGTAAAACATTCAATGCATGCCGAACTATGGGAGTTGTCGGACTACAGAGCACCACCTTTGAGAGGCATAACCTGTACTATGATTAACACATCTAGTGTTAAACAATTGATTGCATTTCGAATGCGTCACTCCGGGTGAACCATGTTTCGTGCTTTTTTCCCCGAGACAGCATGGTCTTCAAGTAAAAATCAAATGGGCTGAGATCAACTAAAGACCAATCCAGGAAACCGGAAACCGCTGATCCAACCACCGACGCACACAGATACCATAATTAGGTTACCCGTCTGGCTCTAAATATGCTAGTAATCCACCGGTCTCATTTAGTAGGAACGGCTTGAACGTGCTTTGTGGCACGCTGAAATGCGGGCTTGGCATTGAGATTTATGTTAACGAAAATAGGCTCAACAATTTTGTATAGATATTTTTGTACGACACTGTATTTTGATACAAATTGCACCACTTAGTTATTAAGCTGATTATAACTCTTACTTATCTTACGGAATTATAGTCATGTTTATCAGAATATATGATCGGTCAGGTAAAAGGATAAACGAGCGAATAATTTCAATCAAGAATCAAATAAATTCAGTCTGAAAAGAAGAAATTAATTACAGAAATTCTTGTGCATTTAAAAGTTCATGTGTAAGAAGGCGTTTCACTCAAATGGGGTGCCACTCAGAAGATCGGGTAGTCTGAACAGTTGGGAACTCAGTGTTAGGTCAAGTTTTATCTTTATTTATATTTTATTAGGTGACGCATTGTCAATCATAATTAATTTTTTGTCTAGCATTTCTTCCATCTTAATTTTAGTTGCTTACAATCGCAGTTACACGTACGGTCTGTGTACGGTAGTAAGTAAGTAGCAAAGACCGGAAATAAAGAACATGCCTTAAACGAGACTGTAATAGCTCAATCGGTAGAGCAGCTGCTATACGTAAAAGGGATGCCAGTTTGATTCTCACCTGAAGCTTCTTCATTTCCGATCTTTTTACTCACTGTCAAAGACTGATAATCTGATTAGTTGCGATGAAAAGTAAATGTAATGAAGATGAAAGAAATACTAGTCAAAAATTATTAATGATTGACTAAAGTAAGCAATTTGAAAAAACTGTTTTCGTAGTCGAATTCCTTATAATCTGTCCGCATTGAACAACCATAGTAGGTGAAAGGTTCTCTCCTATCTTGTATGTGTGCGTGTTTGTGTGTGCCAGCGCTCCCGGTCATACCATTTTGTTTACAGATTCGGAAATTAGCACTAGTACTCCATCAAACCACTTATAAAGATTTTTTTTTTTTTTAAAGAGCTTTCTAGTATTTTTTGGTCTTATTCTGTTGGGGTCATTAATGATATCTAGATTCTTCAGAATATAGAATTTTTTAAAACTCTATTTCAGTGATGTCATTTATAGAATTTATTATCATATTTGTCCTTCAATAGTTTCATTTTCATGGCTCCAAATTTCTGTTATTGACTATATATATGTTCACTATTGATCCTAATTTCGTCTTGCGAAAGTTGAAAAAAAAAGATTGTGTTGCGTCAGTATTCCTGCAAATCTTGAGAATAAGCATTCAAAATCTGTGCTTTTGCCTTAGTTTGAACCCCAATCATTAGTGTCAGTAGGAAATAAGTAGCTACCTCATCATATGTGTGTGTATCCTTGTTTATACGTATTTATGGGAAATACATAGGGTTTCATATTCTTGAAAAGGATCATTAAAGATAGATCAAAAAGAATAATTCAACAAAATAACGTATAAATCACTACCGTAGGCCAACTATGGTGATGAATATAATAAGATTAATATATATATATATATATATATATATATATATATATATATGTGTGTGTGTGTGTGTGTATGTGTGTGTGTGTGTGTGTGTCATGGATGTGAAGTGATTCAAGAAAAGAGAAGAAAACTTCAGAGAAAACAGGTGTTACATCTCAAAATCTGTCCGTGAAGAAGATGGCTGGCACCCGTTGAAACGCATGGAATACCGACGTAATAATAATTTTTTTTTAAGTGAGACATAACACTGGCTTTCTCTTGAGTTTTTTTCTCTTCACCTTCAAATTGTTACTTTCATCAACATATACATACTAGCAGGGAATCCCGGCGAAAAAAAAAACAACCAAAAAACAAGATCAGACATTACAGATATAAAACATGTTATTTACTAAATATCTTCTTATTCAACTTGACCAGGTGCGAGGAGTAGAGGGAACCAAGAAAACGTTTGAGTGTATTCGTTGCAGTAACTGTTTGGTTGTTCGATTGAATCTTAGCATAGGTGTCGCTTACCCTTGGGCAGTTTTGTACGTACTTCTAAGCATTCCTGTGCAGGCTCGCACACTCAGTCACACAGGTCAACTTTGTCTTGGCAACTTTTTATGACGCTGTTGTTAAAATGATTCAAAGCGAAAGATTCTGATTACATGAAATTTATAAAACGATTTCTTTGCAACCTAAACGATATTCATTTCTTACAAATAACGGTCTTGTTTAGCCTTACAGTTACAACAAAAATTTTAACTGAAGTCAAATACTTAACTGAGATGATTTTATTAGAGCTGTTCGGCATTATGAAATTGAAGAAAGAACATATTAAATGTTAATTCGAATATAAAAAATGTGAGGATTCATAGAAAGTGATACAAATTAAACTGAATGTTGAGCAAAACCCACTTTTATGAACGGTTATCATGTATTATAATTGAATCAATTGGACAAAATTGATCAGATCTAAAAGGTCCGCTTTTTGCCCACATCCTCAAGACTATTAGCCTGGCCTGTTCCTCTTTATCGCTCCCCCTCTCTCATTAAAGGACCTTTTTGCCGACTCGCCTAGGACCGTCAGTCAGGCCTGTCAAAACCATCTATTTGGATCATTTGTGCACACAGACAACAAAATTTATATATATATATATATATATATATATATATATATATATATATATATATATATATTGTCATATATATATATATATATATATATATATATATATATATATATATATTGTCATCCACAGACAGTTGTTTCGTTGTATTACAACTCTTCAGTGTGGCTATAGACTATCCATTATCCCATCCAGTACCACGAGGTAGGATTGCAACTTGCGCCACGGAATCAGACCGTCAGTAAGATTGAATATAAGCGATATATTTATTTAGCATATATCCCCTATACATATATATATATATATATATATATATATATATATATATATATATATATATATATATATGTGTGTGTGTGTGTGTGTGTGTGTATCCACTAACTACCGTGAATAATTTGGTCTGAGCAAAAATGTAGTTCTAAACTGTCCTTCTTTATTCACACACACACAAACATACGCGCATGCATACATATATATATATATATATATATATATATATATATATATATATATATATATATATATATATACATATGAAATGCTATGCAAAAGTTCGTGGAATTCAGAGAGCTTGAACAAACGGTTAATATCTCACATTGGAAAGAATTATCTTTGTCTCCCCAAACGTTTTACACATCTTTTGAAATCACTCTACTAGAAAATAAAGAACCTTTTTTGTTTCGTTTATCATTTATTCCTGTCTTTCTCTTAGGGAACCGTTTTGTGTCTTAATTTCTTTTTGGGTGGCACCTTGTATATACGCCTTTTTATATGTTATGCATAAGTATACATATGTTAGGAGGCCGATGCACGCACGTATGTGCTTTTATCGGCATGCATACATGTATGTATACATATACGTGCGTGTAAATATACGTGCATATATGTGTGTATGTGTCGATGATATTTCTGGGTGTATGTGTGCGTGTGCAGGTATAACACGAAAAGTGTGTGTACATGTATAACATTGAGAGGCACACATACGCACAAATAACCGTTAGAAGTCTTGTGCGCGCGCTCGAGCGCGAGTGTGTGTAGACAAACGCACATTTACACATGGATTCTGACTGAATGACTAACAGGTTTTACTCATTTCCTTCGTAGATTTGATCCGAAGATTAGAACATAGCTCAGATTTTTGCTCCGTTCGCTTCGGGAAACCAAGCCAAGGAATGCTAACGCTGGTAGGCGGGTTGATAAGCTTTTCTTCCCCCTTTACTCGTCACTCAAGTTCACAATGGATGCCCTTCTGGAATCCGCCATCTTGTCCACGTGACCTCCCTCCCGCCAGTTTTATTTTCTTTATATACATAAGTGTGTGAGTGTGTGAGTGTGCGTAAAGTATATATATATATATATATATATATATATATATATATATATATATATATATATATATATATATATATATATATATATATGTGTGTGTGTGTGTGTGTGTGAACATTCGTACATAGACATGTATAAAATTCATTTTATTTATTTATTTGGTTAACGAAAGTAATCTTCGTTGATATGCAATGCACTCAGCTGTCTCGGAATTTACAAGTTTATGATAGGCCGGGCCGCTATGGGACTCAAAGATTTGGTAAATTCGTGTTCTGTTGAAATTTGCAAATCCCTCATGGCATAAATAACCATAAATTGCTAATTTGTTGTCAGTTATATAAGTCATCTTGGCTGCATCTTTGAGACTATCATCCATTTTTAGGATAGACTGAAGCGGAGAAGCTACTACCTATTTTTAAGATATCATTTAATGATCTTTTTCTTTTACCTGTTGATCTACGTCAGGATCTTTTAGTCTATCCGGCTTTTGTGTAACCAACCAAGAACCTCATAAATCACGGCAGAACCTAAGCTTAACCCATTAACTGCGGCAGGAGCAGATCTAGTGCCGGGTTCTAAATGCAGCGTTAACTTTGATTGTACAGGGTGAACGCGAAAGATAGCGGAAAAATCCGTTTTCTTTATTAACAATGGATCCTGCTATGTCAACATACCGACGACTTTTTCTGCTTTTTTTTCCCATATTTATCCGTCCGTAACTATGCGTGGAAGCGTCCATTATTTATCAAGTTGTTTTCCAGATGTGCTAGTGATCAGTGTTCGAGCTTAGGTAAGAAAAATGATTTTGAATGCTGATTTCAATTCAAACTTGTTCAAAAACATTGACCAAACAAAATCTTCCAAACATATATATGATTCACGGCTTGACTTCTTGAACAGAGATTCAAGATTGGATTCTACATCTATTGCAGATCCACGTCTATCGCAGGTGCCCAGCGGCTACAGGAGAAGGTTTGATAATAGGAGGAAGCTCCAGTTCCACGGCATCGTCTCATTTTTTTGCTCTAGTTCTATGATGTGCTCCACATAGGCTGCATAGTTCTTGTGTGCATTGAGTTGACAGTCTCAAAGACACCAGTATTGGTAATAAAGTGGCTGAGTACATTTTGAGAATGCTTGAATTGCTTGAGTGACGCTTGCACATGACCCAAGATTCGATCTCATAAAGGAAGTCAGAAATCACATTATAATATAAACGCTTATTTTTGCGTCTCTCCTGAGGTTCTTGTTGTACCAAACACATTTGTGACACAGCTAAAGCAAGATAAGTCTTGGACTGCTTCAAGCTTGGTCTGGCCAGTGGAAATAGGAGGCAGTTGAGCCTCCTGTCAATATGCGACTTGATGGAGTGTGACCGCTTTATTCAAGCTGACTTTCAAACCAAAGAATTCTGAAACCTTCCAAATCAGGACGTTACCTGCTGAAAGGTCGTCTTTGAGTGAGCAACCAAATACACACCATCCGCGAACAAAAGCCCTCTAACCGGATACATCCTTGCCTTAGCGTCGGCTCGTGAAGGTACATCAACAAGACTGTGGCCTAATAAAGAAGAAAAGCTTTTATTACACAGGCTAAAATGTTTATCCCTCAACATAATCTCTTTCCTCGTCAGAGCACCTTACCCCATGCTTCACCATTTATTGAATTCAGTTACGAAGGAGGTTGCAGACTTTTTGATCCACTCCAGTGTATATATATATATATATATATACACACACACATTATTGTGTCATCCATAGACAGCTGTTTCGTTGTATTACAACTCTTCAGTGTGGCTATAGATTATCCATTATCCTATCCAGTACCACGAGGCAGGATTGAAACCTTCGCCTCAGACCTGGAAGGTGATATCATACCTCTGCGCCACGGTCAGTAAGGTCGAATTTAAGTAATATATTCATTTACACACAAATTCCCCATCCAGAGTGATGGAAGAGCATTGCATAAGCTTACAATGAACGAGTTACCTCACTTAAAGAGTGCTCAACCCTGAATAGGGATATATATATATATATATATATATATATATATATATATATATATATATATATGTTTGTGTGTGTGTGTGTGTGTGTGTAACAAAGTACAAATTAGGAATATAGGAATACAATATAACATAATATAATTAATACAATATTCGATGTTTGATTGGTTTATTTCATAAAGTGCTCGATACATTAAACATTCTGTCAGGTTAGAGCAGAGATTGAAATATGATGGAATATAAGATTCGCTTCACAATGTAATCCAAATTATTCCACGTCAAAAACCTTTCATAGTCTTTCACGAATGATAGATTTTATTTCTTACAAACTATCGTATGTTGTGTGTTACAATGGAAGCTGGTTAATTTTCAGCTCCGACTTTTCATTCTTCGAAAGAGTAAGCATAACAAATATAGAGAAATGATACATGTTTAATCAATGTCAATATTTTCTTCCCAAGATATGATTCTCCTACGGATCTATTCATAGACCTGCTCATTACAAGTACACGACACCTTCTTTAGCCAACAAAACGAGTATCAGGCAAATCGTTTGTTATATTATTCCTTTCTCCTTTTATACAATATCCAATCCTATACCTTCATAATACCATCACCAGGCGCATTTCCAAGAATAAAGGAGTCACAGAAATTGTGGGTTGTCAGATGTGACTCAGCCGGTAGGGAAACATCTTTGCCGAAGACATATAAGCTTTGCTTTTTATTGCGTTTTTAATATCTGCAAAACATCTGTTGTTCTTCGTCTTCATATCATTACACGCTTGTCTCTTCTTTTTCCTTTTGACATCTTTTAAATCTGTCTTTCGGTTTATTGTTCATTAATTCCTTATCTGTCGTGAATTTATTATATTGTCCTCTATGTTGACGACATGGGGGCTTTCAGCGTCGTTAGTGAGGAGTGCGAATGTGTATTCTGGCATTCGAGGTTTCCACGCGAAGAACAATAAAATAAGATTAGTTATAATTTTTATCAAATGATTTGGATTTCAAGAGGATATTCTTACCAGGCACAAAAAAAATCTTGATGCTTGTAAAATAAAGAAAGGAAGGACGAAAAAAGGAAGAAAGGAAGGAAGGAAGGAAGGGAGAAAGAAAAATGCGAAATACAGATCTTTAAGAAAATAGAGTCAAGACTGAAAAAATCAACAAAGGAAAGAGAAACATAAACAAAAAGAAAAGAAGACAAATAAGCGAAAGAAAAAGAAAGAAGAAAAGAAAAAAAAAGGGTCGGGAAAGAAGAAAAAAAAGAAAGAAAGAAAGAACTGAAGACAGAAAGGAATGAAGACAGAAAGAAAGTGGTTATGGAAGAAAAGGGAAAGGGAGAGAGAATAAATGAAAGGCCATTAAAAAGAAACAAGAAAAAGAAAAGATTTTGTTCAAAACTTGTGACGTTAATTATACAATTTTGACATCATTTGGCAACATTTGGCAACATTTGTTTCTGCAATAAAGCTGTTTTCAATTGTTTTTCCGAGTTAATCCCGGTTAAGACGACCGAAACAAAAATAATCACTGCATCAAAAATAAAACAAAAATATCGTTAATGCAATAGGATTCATTGAGAAATGAAGAAGTCATATATATATATATATATATATATATATATATATATATATATATATATATATATATATATATATATAATTAATAATTGTGTCATCCACAGACTGCTGTTTCGTTGTATTACACCTCTTCAGTGTGACTATACACTATACACATACCCAACACCCAGTACCACGAGGTAGGATCAAATCCTTCGCTTTACCCCCAGAGGCAGATATTTTACCCGTACCCTACGCAGAACTGGACGGCCAGTTGGGCCGAAATAAGCAATGTATATATCATCATGATCATCATCATCATCATCATCATCATCATCATCATCAGTCTCCTAATGTCCGTCGTTGGACATAGACCTTCCCCAAGATTCGCCACACTTCTCTATCGCGGGCGTCGCAGAGCCAGTATTTCCTAATTTGTCCTGTTCATCTCTCCGTCTTGTATTCTATCAGTCTCAGTTTCGCATGTGATCTCTGGGAATCCATGTTGTGAGTCGTGATGTCCATCGGTTGTCTTTCATTCTTGCATCATGGCCTGCTCACTGCCATTTGGGTTTCCTAATAGATTCTATGATGTCTGAGACTCCCGTTTCCTTCATTATATACTGTGTTGTCTTGTGATCTCTCCATGTAAGGTTGAGCATGATTCTCTCATGTGCGCATTGCATGTTTTTCAGCTCAACTTTCACAAACAAGTCGATCCCAATAATCCTAAAAAGAAGAGTCTACAACCAATGCATCCTCCAGTTAGTCACTTATGGAGTTGAAACGGGGAACCTAACCAAAAGAAAGACTCACAAATGTATATTTACTTGCACATAATTCCTCGTCTACCAAACTGCTCTATTCCATATATATATATATATATATATGTATATATATATATATATATATATATATATATATATATATATATATATATATATATATATATGTGAGTGTGTGTGTGTGTGTGTGTGTGTATTGTAAACGCTGTTTGCTTTCTTTCTTTCTTGTACTTTCCATTTTCTATTTCGAGAATTGAATTTTCTTTAAAAGTTTTATATGACGTAGTGTGACAAATTCCCCCTTTCTTTGCTCACGCTTGCTATATTTCCTTCCCTTCTCCTTTCCTTCCTTCCTTATGGTCGCTTCTAACCCATAAAAATTTGGTCCGAACGAAAAGTTTTTGACATTCATACAACTGTCGACGTTCGTCGAAGGTAATAAAGAAAGACGAAAGTGAAAGAGAGAGATCTAAAGAAAAAAAAAACAATGAAAAGGAATGAAAAAAAGAAAAAAAGAGAGAGAAGGCATGTGCAGTAATAGTTGAAATTAATAGAGGAAGAAAATTAATTCCGTTAAAACATGTGAAAAAGAAAAAGAAAGAAAAATGAATGAAAAAATGAACAACAAAAAGCAATGAAAAAAAGAAAGAAAGAGAGAGAGAAAAAAATGATGTACGTTAATAGTTGAAATTAAAAGAAGAAAATTAAATCAGATAAAAGATGTGGAAAAGAGAAGGAAGAAAAATGAATGAATGAAGAAAGAGTGATAGTGACTAACATGTTAATTAGTAGAAATGCGATTGAAACGAACGAAAACTTCTCCCCAGCCCCCCTTATTTTTTTCATCTTTGATTTAATCATTTACTGCCTCTCAACGTTTATTTATTTAGTAGTAAGAGAAATTTTCTCTCAAACTTGACTAGTTACCGGATATGATTTTCTTTTTTTTTCTGTGTAATACTGCGAGACATTTTTCTTGGTGGTTCGAGATAGCATCGCGATTCATTGCACTGTTCTCCCCGTCATATTTCGTCCCAAATTTCTACTGTTTTCGCTGGCGGTGGAGCCGTCTCGAGGTCGGCGGACGCGTTGACCCAACTGGCAAAATTCAATTTACAGACAGCACCAAGCCTTGTTGATCCTTTGTTTTCCAATAAAATTAAAATTGGAGACAGGATTTTGCAAGATGTCACCTCTTAGAGATACTTCTTTATTAAAGATAATGTCCATTTCGAGAAGAATCATTGTTCTAGGAGTCGTGCCGATTGAACGCATTCTTTTTGTTGCGTTTGTGCTTACAACAATGTTTTGGACGATCCATTCTACAGCCTTCTTTAGGTATACAATGCCCATCTCTTTCCTTACGAATTATACACCTGAAGAAAGCTTTGGAATGGATCCACCAAAATGTTATTGTTACAACAACAGCAACAAAAAGAATAAAAGTAATGAAGTGATAAGTAATAAGCATTAATCTACATCCAAAACTCACAAGATTACACTTTAATTCTTTGATTTATTCACGCTCTTACCTCGTTGTTTCGCTGCAACGTTTCAGCAGATGTTTTCTCCAAACTACCGCAGGATCTGTTAATTGTTTCAATTAAGGACGTGGTGAGACTTAAAAGAGAAAGATATATCTATATACTCATCGACACTTATAATGCAGATGTTTATGATATATAACATTATAATAATGAATACAATGAGAAAATTACGCTATATGATGGTATCGAATATAACTTCGTTCAATGATGATGGTTATACAGTACTAGCGTATATACGTATAAAATGGCATTTTGCACTAAAGAGCCTAAAGATATTTTATTAGGTATTTCATTTTTAGTAATTAAAATATCCTGTTTTTTTTTCCAAGTCTAAACACAAGCTGTTGAAAAGGGTGATCTGACATGAAGTCCTCATAGTATCTATAACGTAATCTTCATTGTTATGTCATAATAGCTGGGTAAATTAACCAGTGAGATCAATGCACAAACAAACAATATCATTTTGCATATATGCCTACTATATGTTACGATGATTATGCGCATGCACCTCCTATGACGCGCTATTACGTTTGGGCGCGTATCCCAGGCCTAACTTAAAGTATGTTGGACCAAGGCAGAAAATAACGAGAAAACAATCTTGCAATTTAACAACACCAAAAGGCCTGTCATTAGAGTGTGTTGGGAGATCATGTTTCAGTTGTAAGTCTTTCGTGTTGAGAGTATGTCAAAATAGTGTTTGAATTTTAGTCGGGTACGTTTTTGCTTTCATCGTTCATGTGTATGTAGTACCACTGGCATAAATCATGGAATCGCCTTACTTCAAGGATGTTCGACTTTTATACTTTCATAGCAAATAAACTAATCACAGATATAATGCAAAACATTTTTTGGTTTAATATCTGAACAATCCGACTTTGGGAAACGTACTTCAAACAAACTAGATTAAACTATTTTAATTAACAGCATATTTTTTCCATGTTAAGTAGTGGAAAGGAATAAGAAATCATTCAATGCTGATGAAAAAAACTATGGAATCACTCACGATAAAAAAAATCACAATTAGTACTATGTTGCATCAATGCGAGCTTTTCATGGCGACCTGAATTCTTTGGGGCATAGATTCAACTGATGGAAAATCAATATTCTCCATCGAGCTGGTTCCAACTTTCTCGAAAAGAAATTGGCGAATCAGCTTTGGAGGACGGAACCTTGTCATGAACCATTTGAAAGAGAAAAAATGTCACCTTAAATTTTCAATCAAATTAAGATTCTAACTGTTACCTGGCCATGTCATTGAGTTGATATGCTTTTCCTGAAGTAAGAGTTTAAAACTCTTTGCTTTGTGGCAAGATGCATTTCCATCCAGAAAAATGACTTCATTGTCACCAAACCAATTTCCTATTGATGGAATGAGAAAAGTATCCAAAATTCCAACGCACAGCTGTGTATTTACTTCTGGGGGTAATGATTGCCCCCCCCCCCCGGCTATTTACCTCATATTAACCCCATATCATAAACGAGTGCGGGTTGCTTGTTTTCTTCAGGCAGTCATCATTATATAAAAAATTACGAGGATATATCCAGATGATGATTTGCCCATTGCTAGAATCCATTCCTATCATTTGACTGGACTTTGGACAAACGAATTTCACTTTTATGGCCCCGTCTCATCTATTTACTCATATTAACCCCTTTGGAGGGTCCAGTGTATTATGTATATCGTAATGCCGTCCAATACAGCCGTTCAGAATTTTGCCCATTCGGTACTTTGTACGTTGACGTCTAATCGGGAAATAGCGCTCCAGTCCCTCGGCTGTCAGTTCGATACGCTGCCAAGTATTGTGTCTAGTTATGTCGACACGAGTCCGGAATATCATAAAATCCATCAGAAAACTCAAATGGCAATGGGCTGGTCATGTTGCAAGAATGACAGACAACTGATCGACATCACTACTCTTAACATGGATCCCCAGAGATCATGAGGGATCACATGTAAAACCAAGGCCGGCAGAATACAAGATGGAGAGACGAACTAGATAAGTACGGAAAGTATTGGCTCTGCGATACCCATGATAGAGCATTTTAGCGAATCCCGGGGGGGGGGGAGGGTCTATGTCCAACGACGGACGATAAAAGACCGATGATGGTGATCTTATAGTCAAACTGTCATTATTTCCATGAAGTCGGTAGATGTTCTCTTCCTGACTGTTAAAAAATCAGATTTTCATTTCATTAGTGTGAAAAACACTACGAATACATGTTGTTATTAAAACTAGAAGTTACTTTGTGAACGCGTTCCATGACATCCTGATTAACAACATCTGCGTAACAGTTGGGCTCCGCACTCTCTCTCCCTCTCTGAGGAATCGATGATCACGTGACCGGTGAAAATTTATGACCTGTCAACTTGAAATAATGTTATCGGACCCAAAAAGGACCTGCTTATCTGCCTATCAGCAATATCATGAAGATGATATTTACCAAGCCCAGCATGATACAACACAAGAGTCAGATTAGGAAAAATGGAGGTGAAGATTGTAGTGTGTCAAGCTTCCGAACGGAGTTGGCTTGCTTACCTTGAAAATTTGCATTCGAAATACTGATCTCTCCCTGAACACCAACCAATAGCTCCGGTGGTGGGAAGTATCATCCAACTCAACAAGCAATCATACATTATTGATATGCTATTATTCAGCTTGTTTTTTATGCACGACTGTTACACGTTCTTATAATTCATTTTCTTCATGTATTTCATCACGTCTCTAATCCTTCCTAATCAACTATTGCAATTTAATGAACAAGGGTAAGAATAGAAGCGAGATGTGTTTTATGCATGAATAAGATAAAAAAGGGAGAATCACCATAACTGTCATTTATTAATCACTCCCCCATCACATACCTGGGGCCTTAAATGAAGGAACATAAAGAGACGGCATTATTATTACTATTATTATCATCATCGTCATCATCATCATCATCATTATTATTATTATTATCATTATTATTATTATTATTATTATTATTATTATTATTATTATTATTATCAACCATACGTCTTCTCAAGTCTTCAGCACCCCTCTCAAATACTCACACGGTTCGCAGCAGTGCTGTTGTTTACAGTTTCACACTAGTTGCTTGGTGGTCACCGCTGAAGGCTCAGGTTTCCATTTCCCCTCTCGTCGTCCTCACATACCACAGCAGCACTGGGGTTTGTACCATCTCAACCTCCGACATCTTTACTTACACATGCCCTTTTTTGTTCCATCTCTCAAGACATCGCTGATGATATATTTCCAGAAGTTCTATGATCTACATCGGCTCCATCCTTCCTCTTATCGCCAACCTTGTTTTCAGTGTCTTGAGCATGGTTCAGAGTACGCCTACTACTATAGGTACTACCCTGACTTTCTGATGTTCCACACTTTTTCCAGCTCCCTTGCCAAGTCCTGTTTTTTTCCTAGCTTCCCACTCTCTTTCATCTTCACTCTGTGATCTGCAGTCATAGGCATAGCTTATTATTAACATAATATATTTATCTATTGAGTGTAGCAAACGAGCTCAGGCATAAGTTGGTGGTGAGGAATGTAGTACGTGCACTGACCAGAATCAGAAGCCCTAAATTCTTTGGGGCTTCGAGATTCAAACAGATGATCTAATTCAGACCAGAAAACCTGCTCAAATGGGGGTTGGGGTAAACAGAGTAAAAAGAACGTGTTAGATAGCGGATTTCGTCGTTTTCACACCACAGGGTCAAGTTGGAAGTGAGTGAAAATCTAAATAAGTGTCTAGACCTTACCAGGAAACTGGAGAAGTTGTCGAATCTGAAAGTGACAACAGTTGTCGAGGCCCGAGGGAATACAAAAAAAAAAAAAAAAAAAAAAAAAAAAAACGAGAAAAAAAGAAAAGAAAAGAGGAACTCGAAATCCACGGAAGAACCGAAGCTATCCAGATGATGGCATCACTAAAATCGGTCAGAATACTAAGAACAGTCCTGGTGTACGGGGGACCCGTGCTGTTACCTGATCTCTAGTAAAGGCCACCGGGGGGGGGGGTTAAAAGACAAGAGTCTGGGACATCATAGAATCCATTAAAAATCTCAAATGGCTGAGGGCTGGCCATGTTGCAAGAATGGCAGACAACTGATGGACATCGCGACTCACGACGTGGATCCCCTGAAATCACATGCGCAACCCGAGGCCGGGAATGTTGGATGGAGAGACGAGCTAGACAAATTCAGAAAGTACTGGCTCGGTGACGCCCATGATAGAGATGTGTGGCGAATCCTGAAGAAGGTTTATGTCCAACGATGGACGTTGGAAGACTGATGATGATGATGAAAGGCCACAGATCACAGCCATAGTGATAACTCTGGGCAAGTACAAAGACCTTGAAATCGAGATACAGAAAATATGGTATTTTGAGAACACAAATTGTATTACGGAAGCTCTCGAGATGGTCAAGAAAGGCACTGGAAAATATATTGTCCAAATCCCTGGCGACTTTTCTTTCACTGAAATCCAGAAGATAGTGCGTGCAGACACTGTCCATCTACTGAGAAGAGCGCTGTCATCTACTGTGTACTAACGGGGAAAAAACTGCGATACACACGCGTAAAACACACGCGTAAAACACACATGCAAAATAAAATTGTGGGAACCGAGGGAAAAAAATTGTACATCACTAATATGTATATGCAGGAGTAATAATTATCATAATAATACAAATAATAAACTTACTTTTCAAAGTCCATGAAATTCCCACGGTCCTGTTTGGTATCTTTATTATTATTTGCATTTTCACACCAACTGCCTGGTGGTCACGATTAGAAACTTAGTGACAGCAAGTCTCTTCAAGTCTTCAGCCCTCCTCTCTGCAATCTCACAGTCCACAGCAATGTTGTGGTTTACAGTTTCACACCAGTTGCTCAGTGGTTATAGCTGAAAGCTGAGTGACAGTAAGTCTTCTCATGTCTGTAGCCCTCCTTTGATACTTTCCTCACCGATCACAGATGTGCTGTTGCTAGTACAGTCTCCATCATGCCTTTTTCTTGGCTATTAGGTTACCGCTAACAGTTGGTTATAGTCATATTTCCAGTACTTACCTCTGTATTTGGGTAGTCCCCAGTAACGATGTGGTATATAGAATCTCAATCCTTCTTTCAAACCCCAATTCCTCCAATCTTGTTTTCAGTGTCTTTGGTACGATTCCGAGTGCACCCACTATTTCTGTTACCACCCTGACTTTCATGTTCCACACTTTTTTTTCAGTTCCCTTACCAGGTCGTAGTATTTCCCTGGTTCTTCATTCTCTTTCCTATTCACTCAGTGATTCACAGGCACGATCATGTCTGATTTTTAGCAAGTTCTCCTTCCCTAGTCGATGATTATCGGGTCTGGTCTTCTCGCTGGGATTGGGTGGTCAGTTTGGATGTCAAGGTCCCAAAGTAGTAATTATTATTACTACTACTACTACTACTACTACACAGAGTATAGCTGTAGTTGTGGTGGTGATGGTGGTGATAGTAGTAGCTTTAGTATACCAATGCTACTCCTGTTTAATCATTTTTGTTATCATTTTTGTTTTTGCGCCCACCTATACAGTTTTAAGAGCTCAGTTCAGTCTATCACGAGGCCACACGAGTTTAAACCCAAGAAAAGGTCAAACTCACTTGCGATGAACTGTGAAACCAACCTGCCAACCATTGCTCCACGGTAGCTGACCTTGTTTGCCTCCTCCTGGTTTTTGTTAATCGTAAGAGACAAACGAAGCGAACGAAGAGACGACAGAAGCCCAAATTTTGACGAGCGGTCTTTTTTGAGGTCAGTTTTGTGACGAAGTCAATAATCCAGAAAGGCTCTTTCTCCGTATCAATCGGTTAACAGCGGTCAAGCGGGGAACCTCGCTGTGCAGCACTGGTTAGCAAGATGTGTTTGCTGACAGTTGCAACAGATGTGAGTTCGATCTTCACTGGTTCTCCAATATCTGTGATTTTGATAGAAATAGAACAGTCCTGTTTCGTGCAATAAAAACAACACTTGTTGTTCGATAACTTCAATTGGTTTCAAAACATAAAATAATCAGCCATAGTTGCATTGCCGTAGAGCAATGGTTAACGAGGCAGTCTCTCTGACCATTACAACAAGCATGGGTTCGATCCTCACTGAAAACTTCACACTTAAAGCCTTGTGCCTCACGAAGCTAAACTCAGTAAATTTCAATGTGAGCGTCATGGAGAAGAAGTTAGCAAATCATTGAAGCAACCCATTTCTATCCTGCTGAGTGTCTGGTGCTTGCCTGCCTCATGGGCGAAGTAGTAGCGTCTTTTCTACTGCCCAGGTGTTCGAGTGTAGGAAGAAGTCAGGATTTAAAATGCTGATTTTCAAGAAAGGCAGGAGCTCCCTATTTGGAAGTCCGTTGGGGTGTCAAGGTTTTCTTCATACACCTAAACTCCATTATTCAGTAGATAACAACAAAATTCAGCCATACTGATTTTTTCTTATTGACTTTTTAAATGTTTTTTTTTATTATCTTCGTAAGCTGGTTTAAATGGTAAAGTTGTAATTGCCAAATTTTTGGTATGTTAGAAATTATGCATTTAAGAACTGCTGTTAGGATTCATAACTTAGTGAGACAGCTAAGAGATTTTTCTGCAGAAAAAAAAAACGGAGCCAAGTTTGGTTAAATTCTTTTAGCCTGTTATGTACTTATTACTGTACATTTAGATTCTCTATTCAGACTGACATTTTTGTTCTTTCTCCTCCCGTTTGACGTTTCCTCTTTCTCTTTAAACCTTCCTTGTGGCTTTCATAAACATTCCCCATCTGTATACGTACTCAATTCATTGATCATTTGATTAAACGCTTTTTATAAAAGAAAAAAAAAAAAGGAGAAAGAATTCGCAGAAAGTTTTAACGGGATTTATCAGCTTACATACAAAATACGTGTCCTTTTTTGGGGGCTCAAGATAAGTCTGTTCCATATTTTTAAATCAAACCTAAGATTTTAAAAAATGTTTTGGCAAGACGTTGGCTTGATGTAAGAGTTTTATTTTTTTTTTTCCTATTGAAAAGAAAACTAATTGCATCTTGAGGAAAATCTGTTGAGTACAGATCTAGAAAAAGACATTAGTTTGATAGCGACCAGGCTAGTTCGCCTCGTACGATAAACTCTATTGCAATTTTTAGATTACATGTTTATCAATATTATTTGTGTAGTTCTTATTATAATCTTTTGATTTTATCGTCTGGTTAAATAAAAGATCCCGAATTCTATTTTTTGCACAGTGTTGAAGAAATCTTAGAAGTGTCTTTAAAATCTTACTCACCTCTTCGTAGTTAGTGTAACGAACCAGCTATAGTATGTAGTATGTTTAAGCCTTAACAAAACTATTAAGCTCGGAGAATGTATCCCCAAAGAAATACCGGGATGGGACGTTGGTCAGCGTTTAAACACTTGTCTTTTCTTCTTGCTCAACACGGAAAAAAAGTAATTTTTGTCTAAAAGAGTTTCCGACGATAAAAAACTAATATACCACGAGAATGCCGAATAGAGAAAATCGTGTCTACATCCAAGACTGTCTTCAAAATCTCAACTTGAACGGAATCTACAGGGGAAAGTTCTTCTTTGTGTTTGGTGGTAGTGAAATGGAATTCTTTATTACGGATTATCGGAATCTAAATTCACTATTTCTGTACAATGTTACAATAAGAAACTGACTCGCTTGAATGATGTACTAGAGAAGAGAAGATTTTCCGAATCGACCAGTGGTCTCGCTACAGGATAACGTTCATTTCTCATTCAGCAAATACGATACAGCAAGCAGTTATGAAGCTGGGACGGGAAGTTCTTCCATATGCGATAAATTCTCCACACTTAACGCCTTCAGACCATCATTTGTTTTGATCCAATACTACGCTTTTAGTCCGGTCATCAGTTCCACCAAGTTCCAGATATAGACAAAAAATCCTAGATGAATTCTGCGAATCAAAACCGGAATTTCTTGATGGAATACACAGTTTAAATGATGAGTGACGTAAGCTCATAGAAAGCCAGGGAACCTTGATGGATGGATAATGACGCTATGAATTCATAAAAAGGTTTTGCCCAAATTATTTGGAACTTTTGCATCAATCTAAAATAATAATTATTACTGCTTGTGGCATCGATATTCATCAAGTTTAGCTCAGCACGGCACAAAGCTACAACACCATTCAGTGAGGCTCGAACATGACTTGTAATGGTCTGTGAGTCGAGCTCATTAATCTCTGCTGCACTAAGAGGTACACAAATTGTTATTACGTCACTGTTTTTTGATCTGTTGTATATTTCTCTCGTCCATCAACTTTTCCTTTTGATTCTCCTTCCTCGTATTTTGATTTCTCTTTGTTTTATTTTCTACTTAATCATTAACATCTTTCTTTCCTCTTTCTTGCCCTTTTTTTGTTTTTCTCCTCCTTCATTAGCCTACCATTCCAATTTTTTTTTCGTTTTTTTCTTTTTCGTTGATTTCATTCCAATTTTTCTTTATCTTAATTTTTTCTCAAATAATTCTTTTCTTCTTTTTCGTACCTCCCATTCCCAGATCTATTCTCCCTCTTGTTGTTGTTGTTGCTGTTGTTGTTGTTGTTGTTGTTGTTGTTGTTCTTCTTCTTCTTCTTCTTCTTCTTCTTCTTCTTCTATTATCTTTCGATTTACTCAACATTAGAAAGAGGTTCTAAATCCTCCCCTTTCATCTTCTCCTTCTTCTTCTTCTTCTTCATCATCATCATCTTCTTCTTCTTCTTCTTCTTCTTCTTCTTCTTCTTCTTCTTCTTCTTCTTCTTCTTCTTCTTCTTATTCTTCTGTCCCCTTTTTCCTTCGATTTTCTCAACATTTTTAAATAGGTGAAAATTATACACTAACCTTTGATAACATTCATAGTCCCATTCCGTCTGCTTACACACACTCTCTCTCTCTCTCTTTCCCCTTCTCTCTCCATTTCCAAATCCCCATCGACGCTATCAGCTCTACCACCGTTTCCCCCGACGCCATGTCCGCCCAAGAAGCCGCCCATAACAGTGACGTCACAGTTTTTAGCTATCAGCCAAAGAATTAGCAAACTAGCAATGAAGAATGTAGGTTGTGGGTCGCTATCTTTGAAATGTAGCAGACCCTTGGCCCTAAGACTTGACCCCAGATAGTTCAATACGTACACAGATCTCCAATGGAAGGGCAAACATGATCATTATGATCCTGATTCTTAGCCCTTACACCAAAATAGGGTATCTGTCAAGGTTACCCAGCGTTGCCTGTGCGAAACCTGTTTCGAGTTTTATCGTAAACTATTTTAACAAACCAATTGGATATTTTCACTCATGAGCAATAAGCCAAGACTGGCACAAGGCCCATATTCTGTCTTACTCAGCAAAATCTAATCTATTAATAACGACTAACTAAGTCACTGAATGAGATATAATCTCCTTGATGAATGCTGCATTTATTGTTATGACACGTATGCAATGCCGGATTAAAATTGTGTATCCCTCGGTCTACAGGTGCCGTGAGGCTCCCCTTAATATTTTCAAAACAGAAAAGACGTTAAAGAAAAATCAAATTGATTTTTATAAAGCTAACAACAATTGAAATTCATACATTTGCTTGGCATAATTTCATTGGAACAAATTCGTACAAAATATCAATAAATTGAAAGTTCTAGAGGAAATCGTTTTCAGTAAAAATGAGATAATATCTGTTTGAGTCGTTCATAGACCGTATAAACTGTCATACGATACATATGCATACAGTACAGTGTTTCTTTCTGCTGCAGTATGTTTATTACACATACCCTATCTCTCTCACACATACACACATATGTATATATATATATATATATATATATATATATATATATATATATATATATATATAAGTGAGTTATATTACTTTTAAACTCTATTCGAAATGATCTCCCATTATTATATGGGGAATGTGCCATTTGGCCTAGACAGCGTATATAGAATAAACAATTTGAGAAAATGGGGCTGCTACAGGAATCGAATCTGCGAGCGATATGTAGCTGCTTTAACGTAGCATTGCTCTCACCTTTGAGCTACAGTCGCTTGTAATGCTAAGGTCTGAATGGCTGCTTTATCTAATTTTCATTTCCCTAGGTGTAAAATAGTGACTAAGAACTCGTAAAATTGACAAGCAATTACCAAAAAATTATTTCAGGTGGCCTCAACCGACTTCTGAGGTCAATCTTGCATCGCTCATGACTTTTGCCAGAAAAAAATCCATCCCTGTTCAAAATTTCAATTCAAAAGGTGCCAATTTATTGCCTAAAATTGGCAAATGGAGTAAAAATGACCAAGAATGACCTCTGGTGACATTGGATGACCCCTGATGTCAACTTCATATTGCCTAATACGTGTGAAGATTTTCCGCTGGGCCAAATTTCAGTTTCATCGAAGCGATTAAAAACTTGGAAACTTGGGTAGAAATGACCTCTGCTGACCTCAAATAACCTCATAGTTCAACTTCACATTGTATATAACTTTCCCCATTGAAAGATTTACCCCTAAGATAAAGTTTAGTTTTCATGAATGCAAAATTGTGGTCCAAAATTTGCAAAATCGTTTCAAAATGACCTGATATCAACTGTGATGATCTTGAATGACCTTAGAAGTCAAGATCATATGAATAACAATCTTGGCCGCAAAAGGATATATCCACTTGCTGAATTCCAGCTGGCTTGGCAAGAAATTGTGGCCAACAACTCTAGAAATTGGCAAGAAATGATCTCTAGTGACTTTGAATAAACTCTAAGGTCAATCTCACACAGCCTACATGGTAAGTTGACTTCTTCTTTATCTACATGCAGAATATCAAATCGATAGGCCTTGTAGTTTTAGTAGAGAAGAGGTACTCCTAAACAAACAAAAGGCTCAAATATCATTATAGATGAATATACATTATACACATGATTGCCTTATTCTCTCTGAAACGCATTTTTTTTTATTCCTTATCTCTGAAAACAACTTTCATCTTGTTTTTGAATAGCATATAGATTGGAATCCGATGATTGCTCAAGCAAACTTCAGGCAAAAATGACAAAATCTGCGGTTAAATAATCAAATTTCAGTTTTAAGCGCCAATATTACTATGGCGATTTTCGTTCATACATAGCCCTGTGAATGTCGTTAATCCTCTTGCGCCAAGAGGAGACTAGTGCAAATTCTTCTGTGTGGGAGGGCAACAATCGATCCTTTGTACGATCCTTTGTACTCTCTAGGTACGCCACCAAAGTTAATAATTTACATTAGTTTTCTATAAGATAGATAAGTATTAGATAATAAACATTCGAACAGAACATATAGATATTGTCACTTTTGTGCAGATGTCTGTTTGTCTGTCACAGTATACCAAATCAATGTATAAAATGAGGAAATACTACCGTGACAGCGATTCGATCGCCTGACGTACACCTGAGCAGATTGATAACATACAGAGATAGACTTCAAGTATTATCCATCTGTCAGATAAGGTTGGAAGGAGCGGGTATTTAGACAGCAATAGTCGCTAGACTGACGGCCTAATTTAAGTAAAAGAAACAAAAACGAAAATATGACATCGGAAATCGTAGATCACTTTGACAAGCGGGTGGATTGAAAAAAAGACAAACATGCAATGGACTACAATTACAAAATGTTCATTACTTCAGTATTCAATTTCATTAATTTGATATTCGATATTTATTAGTTTTTACTTGAATATGATATGATCACAATATATCTTGCAAAAATGTATTTTAGCCTCTAATCGTTTCAAATTTAAAAACATATAAAACACAGACATTTAAAACACAAACACTCAAACTGAAATGGTCCTCGTTTTGCTCAGTGACTTTTGGTTTGAATTTACCCAAAGATCCAAATTCTGGATATTTGTTAGTTTGTTACAGTTGTTACCATAATAGAGCAAAAATGTTACCCACCATTTTTGATGGAATCCATGATAGTCAATATGTTTTTACCCTCTGCAATGAAATTATGTATATGTATAAGGGTTTGCAAATTACCAACACCACCGATATTGGTAAATTACCGGTTTTTAGTAGGTGACATTGACGGACCCTTTCGTGGATACTGATTTCCGTTACACATACGCTTATGATAAATCAAACACTCAGCATCGCCTTTACTTTTTCTTGAAAAGTACTGTAACACATTTGACTTCTTATGAGACATCGTTAGGGTTGATTGATGTTGGTCACACTTGACTATAATAGGCGCAAGGATTAAAAAGAAATCAAGTTCGGAATTCTTTAGGTATGTTTAGTGGTTGTAGTTTGGTGTGGACATCAAAGAATCCATTGAAAAAATCAAATGGCAATGGGCAATCCATGTAGCAAGAATGGCGACAACCGATGGACATCGCGACTCACGACATGGATCCCTGGAGATCACATGTGCAACCGAGGCCAGCAAAGTATTAGATGGAGAGACGAGCGCTGGCCCCGCGACGCCCACGACAGAGAAGTATGGCGAAATCTGGGGAAGGTCTATGTCAAACAATGGACGTTCAGAGACGGATGACGATGATGATTTTGATGATGATGATGATGAAGTTGGGAATGAGCGGCAAAGGCAACACGTATCACGGTGACAACAGCGGTGCTATTTCAGTCGCGACAGCAGGAGGTAATGAGGTCTATTTCCTACCTCCGATAGGAGAGAGTTCACATCCCTTACCTATGATAACAGGGAAAGAAAAGAAAGAAAACGGGAGAAAATGTTTTCGTTATCTAACAGGTTTATTTCTCTTTCTTTTTCTTTTTCTTCCTCTTTCTCTCTCTCTCTCTTTCTCTCTTTCTCTCTCTTTCTTTCTTTCTTTCTTTCTTTCTTTCTTTCTTTCTTTCTTTCTTTCACTCTAATGACTCATATTTTAAAGTACGCATAATAGTTCATTTAGTCCACACAACAATAATAAAAGTCGATTACATTTTTCAAAGAAAAACAAATCCTTCTTTTGGAAAAAAAAACCGGGTCGTTGCCATTCTATACTTAACGTGATTTTATTTGGGGGCCGAGGTCAGGTTAAGAATGTTGTGAACGCGACATATATACTTTTTTTTTTATCAAATCTCATATTAGATATTTAAAAAAACTGTTTTTTATACTAAATCTCAAAAGGTGTTTTCAAAAATCATTTCTCTCAAGTGAATCTCCTTGTTGAGACATTTCTAGATTAAGGCTGACAAGTTAATAAGGAAAAATTAGAAGACCGTTATTGGTGTCTCGATAACGGTATGGCTCACCAAATTTCAAAACCGCTATCTATCGGTATTAAAATACTGGTTTGCAAACCCTAAAATGTATTGATTAGAGTCGATGGAAGTTTTAGCGTTCAAAAGGTGCACCCAGTTTCATGAGAATCTACAAGAACAACTAAAAATAATGAGACGCAGTTCAAATGTACTTGTAATTATCGTTACTAACGACAATCAAGACGGAATGTTTTTTAAAATTCCAATACACCATCTAATTATATTTCAATTTTTCTTGTTCTATTGAAAACATCATCTGAATACAAAACCTCTTTCTCTTTTCTCACCAAACATTTCAAATCTTTATGCTCACATATCGAGAACCGTGAATCCAAACAACTTCGAATTTGACACAGCAATGTCCGGTGTACAGAAAGAGATTTCCGGCGAATATCAACTCGGTACAATGGCGAGTTCTCGAGTTATTTTGATGCATACAAGCGGAGGTTTCTCAAACTAATGTGCGATAGAACATAGCTATGATAACTCAGGGTACATCATCATCATCATCATCATCATCATCAGTCTTTTAACGTCCGTCCTTGGACATGGACCTTCCCCATGATTTGCCACACATCTCTATCATTGGCGTTGCAGAGCCAGTACTTCGTAAACTGCTCTAGCTCGTCTCTCCATCTAATATTCTGTCGGCCTCGGTTGCGCATGTGATCTCGGGGGATCCATGTCGTGAGTCAATGGTTCTTTTTCAAAAATCTTTCCTTCTTTCAATTTGTTTACTAATTGTTTTAACAGTCTCTAGGAGTAATTTGGCGCGTAAATGTTTCAGATTCTTTCATTTGAATCATTTTACTTGCAGGATCACGGCCAAATAGAAATTAAACAACGTCGAGTCAGGTCTGTACCTACGAAGATAAGGTGCCGTTTGCAGCTGGGGGTCTGGTCCTCCCATGGCAAAACCATTGACCCTCCACCGAAGATACTGCATTACGTTTAAGATCATGAAATTGAACAGTAATACTGCATTGATATTGAAAATGACCGAAAATGCTATCGATAGTGCTTTATCCTTTGGAAAGTATCATATAAATTGATTTGTATGAAAGCAATAAGCGATTGATAAAAGATAAAACAGATGCTCTTTACAATAGAGAAAATATGCTGCTAAATTGTATATATATATATATATATATATATATATATATATATATATATATATATATATATATATATATATATATGTATATATATATAAACACACACACACACACATATATACGTAGAGAGAGATAGATAGATAGATAGATGGATAGATAATAAATAGTAAAATGTGGATTCGTTACACAAACTCGTAGTATGTATCGAGCATTCTATGAAATAAATCCATTATATTTCAGAAATAGCTTTATATTATTGATACATCACTATATTATGTTATACTGCTAGCCTGATTTGTACCACATATACTGTGTGTGTGTGTATATATATATATATATATATATATATATATATATTGGCTTGGCTCTGCAAACCGAGATCGGGCAGGGTTTTCCCCATACTTCTTGGTCGGTGGGGCCTAAACGTGGATATCCCAATGGTCAGCGCAATAGAGTTTTTAAGTTGAAGTACCATTTTTCATACTAACGGAATGTATGTTAGGGTCCATCGAGGTGAAGCAGATAGCAGCAAGTCCTTTAGGTCGTGGGTTTGACAGGAGTTTCCTTCTCATAGCAGATGCAAGCCAGCGACTGGGGCCTGTCTCTCGTTTGTAGGAGTATCCCGACGGTATGCCTGACCTGAGGAGTTGAACCACAGGCCTTTAACACATTCATGCAGTAACCATAGATACATAAAAAGAAAACACACACACTCATATATAATATTCCTATATCTGCCTACATATATATAAACCATTAATCTTTTCTTTATTTGCACAAGCACACACACACATTGAATTTAATAGACAAACTCTGTCTTTTCAATTTTTTAGTTAATTTTTCTACATTGTGTACTAATCTGTTTGTGATGCCATCGATCTTTTTTTTATAAAACCGTTCCAAAATTGGTGATTCGAGATCTTTCGACCATCATATATAGTTCATAATGCATTTTCCAGTTTGTGAGAATTCAAAAAGAAAGAAATAGAAAACAGATTTTATTCGTTGTTGATGACACTCAGTCACACTCATATACACACATATATATATGATTATAAATTGTGTTATATCATATTGAAACTCCTATTTGAAATTATCTCACATTATAACACAGTGAATGAATCATTTGGGGTAGACTACGAAAATAGAATAAACAATTAAAGAAAATGGGGCTGCTGCCTGAATCGAACCTATTATTGTTTATTCTATTTATGTTGTGTAGACCAAATGATTCATTCAATGTGTAAAAATGTGAGGTCATTTCAGATAAAAGTTTCAATATAATACAACGCAATTTATGATCATCCTGTCGGATCATATATCCATTTCTAAATAACATATATATATTGTCTAGAAAGCTTCACAGCTTTAAACACTATATACGTATACATATACATATATTGCAATTTTTTTTTTTTTTTTTTGCTAAAACTTCTGACGGTCACTTCCCATGAATTCACTCACCCGCTGCGCCCTTCCCAATCGTCAGGTATCCTAATTGATTGTCTCGTCACTGGTATGCTACCATAGTTGACAAAGAAAAGGATGTGAGTAAGCACTTCGCCAAACCAACTATCTCCCCCTCTACTATGCTCGTCCCAGGCACTTGCAACAAAAAAAAAAAATCATTTCATCTGTTGTCAACCTTGACAGGAACCAATCCTTACGCTAGAAAAACAACAACAACAACAACAACAGCAACAACAACAACAACAACAAAAACAACTACAACAACAACAACAACAAAAAAAAGATATTCGTTCGACCTAATTTCAAAAATGAGTCCGCGAAAACGCCAACAGATGGCAACCTAAATTCTCACGACTTTCTTCCTGGATTTTCTGATATTGTCACGTGGTGATTCGTTTGCAAACTTTTTGTTTTTGCTCGCTTTTTCATTTGGCGGGAAAAAAAAGAAAAAAAAAAAGAAAGAAAAAGAAAAGAAAAGAAAAGAAAAATAGAAAGAACACGTGGTGATTTGTTTTCTGGTGTTTTCCTGCGCTGCTATTTTCATTCAGTTTGGTTTTCTGCTTATTGCTTCTTTCTTTTTTTTTTTGTTCTTTTAATTTTTTTTTTGCTGTTCCTATTTCCTGCTTTTTTTTTTTTAGAGGTTTTTGAAGTAAGTCAGCGTTATAATAAGTTGAGACTCTGGATCAAAGGTGCGGCAGTGAATAGAACATGTTTTTTTTTCTGAAGAGGAACAAAAAAGGTATAAGATCCTACGAGAATGAGAAGATATAACACACACACACACACACACACACACACACACACACACATATATATATATGTATATATATTGTGTTGTCTGTTACAAAGTTTATGTGTACAAATGATCCAAATAGATAGCTTTGACAGGCCTGGCTGACGGTCATGAGGGAGTAGGCAAAAAAAGATTTTTAATGAGCAAAGTGGCAGAAAGAAAGAACAAGCATGGCTGTTGGTACTGAAACTGGTTAGATTAACCTCTTTTCACCAAGGACTGGCCGATTTTCTGTTCAAAACAAGAAAGGTAGGAAAATCAGATTCTCAAACGAGGTCAGCCCGGAAAAGGTCCAGCCATTTGATATCTCCAATATGGTAAGTGTATCAAGGGCCATGGTACTTTAGCCCTCTTTAAAGTTCTCCCTTTGGGACAGTTTTCAAAGTCTTCTTTTGGGATCGCTCTCAGGTGCCTCGTCCCGTTCCCCTTAATCTCCCCCACAGTCTGGAATCTATGGGGGGGGGGACAGAAATCACCAGAAGACCCAACTGGTCTGTTGGTTTGGGAAAGTGCTATCAGTGATGCGATTTTTTTTTTTTTTGCTAGAAATTACACAGCACAAAACTTG
>OY735217.1:34832468-34842468 GCA_963457665.1 Thysanoteuthis rhombus | reverse complement strand
CTTTCATTGAGTTTCTTTGAGAGCGTACGTAGCGACAATGTGGCCAGACAAGTGAGAACGTCCGCTTGTCCGGCCCTTTTCAAAGTGATTTCAACAAACGTGCACTTGCTTCGTTCGTCTGGTTTTCTAATCAGATGCAGGCTTCCTACAAAAGAAAAAAAAGAAAAAAAGGTAGACAATACCACCCAACACCCATATATATATATATATATATATATATATATATATATATATATATATATATATATATATGTATATATATATAGATAGATAGATAGATAGAGAGAGAGAGAGAGAGAGAGAGAGAGAGGGGGAGAGAGAGGGGGAGAGAGAGAGAGAGATACGCATAATCGAACGTATTGTTGAAGAAAAAAAATTCATAATCGACCAGTAAAATGCTTTACATTATTCGAAACTCTATTGGAAATGACCCCCTTGCTAACCAGTGAATGTGTCATTTGGGCTAGACAGCGTAAATAGAATAAACAATTAAAGGAATGGGCTGCTGCAGGAATCGAACCTGTGATTGACTGGAAGCTGCCTCAACGCGGCACCGCTCAAACCATTGAGGTAAACAACCCTCCGGAAAGTTGGAGGCCCAAATAACTCCATTATCTCAATAATCTCACCTTGTTCAGTCACTGTCCATATTTCCTGTATTGCTTCTCTACCTGGAACCATTACATTATCAGGGAATGGATGTATAATCTGAAAGAAAAATAATGATTGTGTAACCCCTCATTTCATCTCGTGCTGCAAGGCAAAAGCTACAAGGTACTGAGGTAAAGGGTTATTTGGTGGCAAAGAAGCCATTTATCAGTCCTGTCAAACATCTTGCCTTTGCCATGGAACATAATTGCACTGTGGGAAACTAGAGACGTATTCCATGGTTCGACGTGTCAAAATTCAATATGGTTGCATCCGATGGTGTTGGGCATGTTTTGTAGGAGACTAAGGAAGCGTTTTGATTTCAATTGCACGTTTGACACCGTTCGACACATGTGCGTGTCAATACCCAAAACGACCCACGAAATATCCATCGCTGATTACATTGTGGCCTATGTATGTCTTATTTCCTACGAGCTTATTAGTACGTTGCTTTCTGACACATTTTTTAAATAATCATATTTTAGGTGTGTGTGGGAGGCAGCTTTCTGGCAACAAGTTTAAATCATACATAAAACATCCAGATTAAGGAAGAAATGTTGCCAGTGTTCATTAGCTTGTTAAGGGAGGCCGTTTTCCAATATAAAATTGACGACCGTGAATATACATTTTCCAGCTATGTCCATTATATGCAATGCTCTTCCAACATGGAATGGAGCACTCTGGTGGATGAGTAATATGTACGATAAAATAAATATATCGCTTAAATTCAACCTCACTGACCGTCCAGTTCTCTGGAGTAGAGAGAGGATACTAGCCTCCGGGTCTGAAGCTAAGGTTTCGATCCAGCCTCGTGGTACTGGATGGGATAATGGATAGTCTATAGCCAAACTGAAGAGTTGTAATACAACGAAACAGTTGCCTGTGGATGACAATATATATATATATATATATATATATATATATATATATATAAACGTAATAACCCTCTAGGCTCTTTTTTATCCGAAATTTGAGAAATTCGTTGATGACCAAATACAATTTAAAAAAACTGTTTCTTGTATGTGACTAATGATGTACTCACGCAAGTTGGCCGGACTATAGACCAAATTTTGTGTCCAGTAGGGCTGACATAAGATTTCTTTTCAAAGTCCGAAAGAAGCGTCAAATTCTGTATAAGAACTTTCCCAAAACTGGTTCCAGACAGCGTCTAGCAGAATACTCATGCAAATCTGAAATGTTCTTGGACAAATGGTGTCTGGTAGAGTTGACGCAATCAAAACAGCTTGGTGGAAAGGGAGGAAATACCTTGCCACTATGTTTTGTTGATTGTTCTGGTCTGTGATCGTGGCAATAATAAATATCAAACAGACAAGAAAGTCTATGAGAGAATACATGTTATTACATTTTGTGCCAGGTAATCTGTATATACATTTTTTATATCATACGGTGTTGTCTAATAAAAAAAAAAGTATTGATGTTCCTTATCTTTTATTTTTGTACGGTTCACCAATAATATTTGTTAATGATATGGTTTCAGAATTGGCAGACATCTGTGTTTTATTTCATAGTTTTTAGAATACCAATGTTTGTATTTGTCGGCTATTTTGAAATCCAAAATGGCTGCGGTTAACATTCGTAGAATAGCTGGTAACAATTTCTTACTTAATCAGGATGGTATAAAAATATTTAAGCATGCTCACAAGATTTTATCCTCTAAAAATGACAACCTTCACTTTCTGATAGATTATACTGTTTTTCTATGCATATCGTGCATATCAAAATAAAATCAATATTCCACAATGTGCTTTAGTTTTCTCTCCCTGTCAAATTATCAATTAATTAGAGTTTAGTGTTTCCTTCTCCCTAATATAACACACACCCTGTATTTGATGGTTATATAACTATACTCTCCTACTCTTTTAGCCACTACCGTACACACACATATCTACATTTCTGTATCAATATCTATCTATCTATCCATGTATCTATCTATCTATATATATGTGTGTGTATGTGTGTGTATGTGTGTGTTTGTGTGTGAGTCAATCTGTTTGTGTCTATACACACACACACTCACATCTATATTTTTATTTCGATATCTATCTATCTATTCATATATACATGTATGTATGTGTGTGTGTGAGTCAATGTGTTTGTGTCAGTATACACACACACACACACACATCTATATTTCTATTTCAATATCTCCCTCTCTCTCTCTCTCTCTCTCTATATATATATATATATATATATATATGTATATATATATATATATATTTGTATGTATACGTGTATATGTGTGTGAGTCAATGTGTTTGTGTCCGTATACACACACACCTATATTTCTGTATCAATTCCTATCTATCTATCTATCTACCAATCTATCTATCTATCTATCTATCTCTCTCTCTCTCTCTCTCTCTATATATATATATATATATATATATGTGTGTGTGTATGTGTGTATGTGTGTGTGTGAGTCAATGTGTTTTTATCCGTATACTGTGTATCTACTAAACTAATACGTAATATCCGTCTCCCTTTCCAACTGTCTCTTATCAGTTGAATGCCGAGATCGATTTTCCCATTCCGCTAATATAAATTCCTATTCAAACAAATACTGTTGAGCACGCACCAAGCCATTCATCTCTCGTCCCATCTCATTCATATTCGCCTCTTAAATACCTTCTTTACTCAATTGACACATACGTTCACATAAGTCTGAGAGTAAGATTCACACAGATTTCAATGTACACTGGGATTGAATTGCATTACCCTTTGCATAAACATCTGTCCTCACGTATCAGTTTCGCTCCGATTATTTGCTTTGCATTATTATTATTATTATTATTATTATTATTATTATTATTATTATTATTATTATTATTATTATTATTATTATCAATATTGTTATCGTTATCATCATTATCATTATCATCATCATTATTATTACTATCATTTTTATTAACAATATCATCTTTGTTATTATTATCTTTATCATTAAATTTTTTTTTCATTATTATCTTTATTATCATTATTATTATTTTCATTATTACTATCATCTTTATCATTTTATTAATTCATTATTGTTATCATTATGATCATTATTATCATTATTATCATCATCATTATTATTTTAATTATTGTCATTATATTTATTTTCATTATCTTTGTTATCATTATTATCATTATTATTTATATTATTATTATTTTTAGTTATTTCACACCAGTTCCCTGGTGGTTACCGCTGGAAGTTGAGTGACAGCAAATCTCCTCAAGTTTTCTGCTGTCCTCTCCACATTTCCATAGACCGCAGCAATACTTTGGTTTACAGTTTCACACCAGTTGTCTGGTTGTTATTGCTGACGGCTGAGTGACAGTAAGTGTCCTCATGTCTTCAGCCCTCTTCTCATCTCATCTCATCACCCTTTCACCTATTACGGCAGTGCTGTGGTTTGTACCTCCACTACCATTTGGGTGTTTTTTTTTCTCCCTCCTCCACTATTAGGCCACTGCTAACAGTTGGGGTCGTAGATCTTATATTTCTAACACTTACCTCAGTATTTGTACAGTCCCCAGCAGTACTGAGGTCTGTACTGTCCCAATCCCTCTTCTAACCCTAGTTCCCTCCTATCTCGCTTTCAGTGTCTTCGGTACGGTTCCGAGTGCACCCATTATTACTTGTACTACCCTGTCTTCCATGTTCCACACCTTCTTCAGCTCTCTTGCCAGATCCTGGTATTTTTCCATTTTCCCACTCTCTTTCCTCTTTACTCTATCATCTACAGGTACAGCCACGTCTATTATTTAGTAGGTTTTCCTCCTATTATTCATGATTACTAGATTTGGTCTTATTTTACTCTTCTTTCCTCTATATTATTGCCTGTCATCGTTATTATTATAGTTTCCCACTGCCCTGATTATTATAATATCCTCGCCCTCCTCTCCTTCCTCCTCCTCTCCCTCCCCTCTTCTCCCTGAACTATCCTGTCTTCATTATTATTATTATTATTATTATTATTATTATTATTATTATTATTATTATTATTATTATTATCATTATTATTATTATTATTATCATTATTATTATTTGGAATCTCACACCAGTTGCCTGGTGGTAACTGCTGGAGTTTGAGTGACAGCAAGTCTCCTCAAGTCTCCAGCCCTCCTCTCCTAGTACTCGTAGGTCGCAGTAATTCTGCGATTTACAGTTTCACACCGGTTGCCCAGTGGTTATCGCTGAAGGCTGAGTGACAATAAGTCTCCTCAGGTCTTCAGCTAACGTCTCCTCTCTCTTTCGCATATCATGACAGAGCTACAATTCGTTGCAGTACTTATATTTCTAGCACCTTCCTCAGTATCCGTGCAGTTCCCAGTAGTGCTGTGGTCTGCACGGTCTCTACCCTTCCCCTAATCCCGATCTCCTCCAGTCTCACCCTCAGCGTTTTGGGGACAGTTCCTAGTGCGCCCACTATGACCGATACTACCCTGGTTTTCATGTTCCACATCTTCCTTAACTCTCTTGCTAGGTCCTGGATTATTATTATTATTATTATTATTATTATTATTATTATTATTATTATTATTATTATTATTATTATTTGCAATCTCACACCAGTTGCCTGGTGGTAACTGCTGGAGTTTGAGTGACAGCAAGTCTCCTCAAGTCACCAGCCCTTCTCTCCTAGTACTCTTAGGTCGCAGTAATTATTATTATTATTATTATTATTATTATTATTATTATTATTATTATTATTATTATTATTATGTTGTTGTTGTTGTTGTTGTTGGCTTTGATTTCAATTTATGTAAGCCACCAGCCGGGTCTCAACCAGAGGCCTAAGGCTGGCAACTTCGTAAGTTATGGCAACCCGGGCTTTAGAGAGAAGGAAAAAAAAGTAAAAAGTGTTGGGTGCGGTTCTCTCAGACACAGACGAAACAACACTTTCCCTAACACACTTCCATGCATCCATAAAGTGATGTATGCTAGGTGTATTGCATACATTCACATAGAAAAGAATTTTCCAATAACGGTGGAGGTAAGAACTATTTTCTGCATTCCATATATGCTGGGCTTTCCAGGTGTGCCTTATTTACTTGTCATCCTACAAGGACGAGATGTGACACAAGGTCGTTTTTAACGTGGGAATAAGGAGAGTACCCCTCAAAATTGCTCCAGTCCCAGTAAGCCAAGTTATTTCTTCAAAGCCTTTCACTATGATATCTGTTCGTGGATATAGTTCTATCAGTATCTATAGTGAAGTCCCATAATATGGTCTCATCTTTTGCTTCAGAGTATGGCTCAGACCGGTGTTTGTACCAGATCTTAGCATATGGGGAGTTCCAGTTTATAAACTACCTAATTCTGCCGTGTCTCATTTTATATTCATTGCTGCAAGGACCAAACACCCTGCTACCATATGGTCAATTGTTCTGGTTTTATTCTCACGTAGTCTACACTTACGATCAGAACCATTTTGTAGTGTGTTAGCCTGATAGTTTCACGTTTTCATTTTCTGGTCTTGGGCTGCCAGTATGAAACTTTCCGTTTCAGCCTTAGTCCTGCACTTCGAAACCACTGGTGGGTTTCATTCTGCTCTACATCAGCTCCTGAGGCACGAAGTGGGTAATGGCCGTGGTGTGGTTTTTCTTGCTAGCGCTAGTGTATTATTTCCATTCCTTCCTGTTAAGCCTTGTATTTAACTCTCTTGGCTGCTTTCGTTGGTGAGTCAGCCTCTTGTTTTCTTTCATCCTTGTGGTTAAGTTTTTTCCTATACTTATTTGCCTCCTTCGTAATGGAATGCAGTTTCGGCTACACTCGTGTTTTTTCGCCAGTTCTATCACCCAGTCGTTGGTAGTTTGGCTTTATACTTGAAAATCGATGGTGGTTGTCGTGTATGATTGTTCTATTTGAATGAGGCCCCAACCAACCTCCTTTCTTAGTAAGTAAAGTCTATCTACATCTGCCTTTGGGTGGGGCATTTTTCTTCTTTTTTTTTTTTTTTTTTTTTGCTAAAATCAATTTCCTAGTTTTGTCGTGTCCTTTCGTTAGATTTCCGATAAGTTCTTGTTGATCATGTTAAAACTATATTGGATTACTGGAACAGCTATTGAGTTAATGGTCTGTATACTATTTTCAAGTTTAATTCTTTTTTTATTATTAGTCTTATTCTCTTATAGTAGTCTTTCCTTATTTTTTCTTTCTTGGTATTGTGTTGTATACATTTAACTTCATTTAGATTTAGATTTTTATAGCTTTCCTTTTGGTTTAATTCCTTAATCTTAGTATTTGGATCTATATCAATGGTTGATGAAGCGTTTGTACATGACCTTTGTTTTGCTGAGGTTTAAATGCAGGCCAACTCTCTTGCTTTCTTTCGTATAGCTTTAATTGGAGGCCCTGAAGATTCTCTGCGAAAACGAAGATGTCGTCTGTAAATCTGAGGTTGCTTAGGTATTCACTGTCTATTCTGATTCCTTTATTCTCCCCGTCTTGGTTTCGGAGGACCATCTTGATGAAGGATGTAAAGACTTTAGGTAAGCTGGTATCCCCTTGTCTTACGCCTTTTTGGAACCGGATGGTCTCTGAGTCTTTATGTAGCCTGGTAAAGGATCTGTACAACAAACATGTCGAAGACAAATACATAACAATCAAAATCGAAAATGTATCTCTAAGAAATCCTCAAAAGAAGAAAAAATCAAGTGGAGAATCATCCAAGGATGACAAGCCTTCAGTAAAGCGTGTTCAAACTTCAAAAATAAGAAAATACCATTCGTCCTAAAAGAAGGGCAGATAATCAACGCATCCTCCCGATAGTCACCTACAAAGCTGAAACATGGGGCCTAACCAATAGACTGCCCCACATACTGAGAAGCATGCAACGTACGTCTCAAATCTCCTACACCTTTTCCAGTATTCTTGTTGACCCTAACACTACAGAGGTTGGGCAGTATCAATTCATACCGAATTTTCAATTCATCTAATCTCGATCATAACATCTTTGGTCCTGTTTCAAGTGAGCCAACTATAATGGACACGATCCCGACCTTCATGTTTCACAGTTTTCTCGGTTCCCGGGGAAGGTTCTTGTCCTTGCACTAAAAATCATTCTGACCTCCTGTTTTCTACCAATTCTTCTATTTTTATTTTTTTTTTTGCAAAGTTCTTCGTGACTGATCCAAGTACACCGATAATGATGTGTAAAACGGTCACCTTCAATTTTCAATATTTTTTTCAATTCTCTGGGAAGATCTGAATATTCTGATGGCTTTTTATTTTCTTTCGGTTTTATTCTGTTTTGCCGGAACAACGACATTTGCTATGTGACAAATTATCAGAAACCGTCAACCAAAACATCAGTTTTTAAGTGAGTCTACCTGGCTGGTAGCCTACCAGCCAGACAGAGTAATGTGTGCATCTATGAGTGCATTGCGCATCAATTGAGCTAATGGGCTGAAAATTTGAATATTTACTCCTTGATATCATGTCTTGTAAAAACATTTTTATCGTTGAATATTCCTCCCCAAATTAGTAGAATGTTCAATCTGCAATGTAATTGTACGCTAAATTGGTCGTTTAGTTTGTGTCCGGCAGCATTAAAGCTAATTTTTTTAAATTTAGGACATTTTTAGTGATCATCACCCAACAAAATGCTCGTATATTTAGAAGAAGATTATAATCTGCTGTGTACCTATGTAAACTGCAGCACACAAAAATGCAATACTGAAAACAAAATAATATATCACTTCAACCTTCTTGTTGTCAGTAACGACGTGGTATTGATTGTAAATAATAATAATAATAATAATAATAATAATAATAATAATAATAATAATAATAATAATAATAATAATAATAATAATAATAATAGTATGAGAATGAGACTGGAGGAACTAAGGATAAAAGGAAGGATTGAGACAATGCAGACTACAATACTACCGGGGACAGCACGAATTCTGAGGAAAGTACTAGAAATATGGGGTCTACGACCCTAAATGTTAGCATTGGCCTAACAGAGGAAGGAAAATGGAAGTGGAAATGTGACCCACAGCACTGGCGTGATCGGCGAGGGAGAGAAGAGATGTCGGCTGAAGACCTGAAGAGACTTGCATTCACTCAACCTCGAGTGGTAACAGCCAGGCAACTGGTGTGAGATTGCAAAATAATAATAATAATAATAATAATAATAATAATAATAATAATAATAATAATAATAATAATAATAATAATAATAATAACTTGAAACAGTAAATATCAAGAAGGGTATCTTCCAGGGAGATGCATTGCCATCACCGCTAATTGGTATTTGTCTAATGCCTCTACAAAAAGAGGGAGCAAGATAAAGTTATCTTTTTCAAACAAAGATGATCTGAAGCACTATTCAAAGAGTGAAAAAGATCTAGAATCTCTGATCTAAACAGTGGGAACATTCTGCGGAGACATTGGGATGGAACTTTAAGAAGAGATGGAATTTTGAAGTCAAAGCAGATGGTGCGAAGCGACTCAATGAGATAAAAAAGGATCAGAAGTTTGAAAAAAAGGAAAACAACAAATATTTCGGAGCGCTAAAAAATGACGTGAAAAGATCACAAATTAGATAAAATGTTTAAGTATAATACAAAAGAAAACTGAGAAAAGTCCTAGTGACAAAATTGAATGGACATAACCTAAACGAATCTAGTAAGACTTGGATGGCAGCTGTTGTTCGATATTCGGCTCCATTCCTGGGTTGGAATAAAGATGAAGTTTTAGAATTGAACAAACGAACAAGAAAATTCAGTACAATGCACAGAGCCTTGAAACCAAAGAGCCAAGTAGATAGGATACATATGACAAGAAAGGAAGGCGGAAGAGGTCTCATTAGCATCGAGGAGCCAATGCAAACAACAATACTTTGGCTGAAAAATGTACTTCCAGTAAAGTGATGAAACGCCCAAGAAACAATGAATGTGTTAACAAATAAAAGAGCAAAGGAATGTGAAAAAAAAAATGGTCAGAGAAAGCGCTCCATTGTCAATTTTTAAGTCAAGCAGAGGCGGTTACAAGTATGGGTGGAGAAATGTGGCTTAAGAAGCGGGGTATCAAGAGATAAACCAAAACACTCGTTTTAGCTGCCCGGGAGAAAGCAATCAGAACAAATCAGATTAAAAGCAAAAATAGATCAAACACAAGAGGACGTCTTATGCAGAATAAGCAAGAGATACGATAAAACGGCAAACCACCTCTTGGGCGAATGCTGCAAGTCGGCAAGAAAATTGTATTAAGGCTGTTGCGATTGGGGTCGGGAAGGAGAACCGCTGTGAACAATGTCTGAAATATGGATTTCACATGGAGAGCAAGTGGTATCATGGTGAACCAGAAACAACCACAAAGAAAAAAAAAGCCAGTACA
>OY735217.1:34792468-34824968 GCA_963457665.1 Thysanoteuthis rhombus | reverse complement strand
TATGGCTGCCATTTAAAGTAAAAAAAAAAACACTTAAGATTACCCTAGATAACCTAAGTTGTCCCTATGGTCATTCAAAAGTGGATTGTATGTTTCTGGAGTGAGATGGAGTGTTCGAACAGGTTGTGTTTACCTCAAAAAATGTTGCTCGTTCGAAATCTAAGCAGATGCCTAAATCCTTTACAGACTATGAGATATTAACCTTTTACGTCAAAGAACACTTTTTTAGTGGACGAGTCATTCCATATTTACGTGAAAATCTTCAACTTAATGCATAATAAATTCCTCCTCTTGCATTTCTCTGAGCCAGATCAAAGTATTTCTGTCCCTTTTCTGCTGAGAAATATGTAAATTGTCTTCTGCTTGAACAATTATATCAGCCATAATTGATCCTGTCGGCAAAATAACTTATAAACATATATGAAAATCAGAGAATTGTGCATAATTATTAAGCGACCAAGAAAGTTTGTGCCGTATTTTTCTATTTGTTCTGTTCACTGAGTTCGCCGAGTCGCCAGTCCTCGAGTGTATTTCCTCTGGGGGGTCGAGGTGCCGGTGCAAACGTCCATCGTATTGTGTTAAATAAAAATGCAAACATCTGAAGTTTGTAGCGGATTAGTTTCAACACAATTTCTTTTTTATTCCCCATCAATACTTACCGGTCGTCCTTTACGAGGTGCATCTTCGAATAACTCATTTCCAGTTGAAAGCTTCCTGAATCACTTTTGAGCAGGACGGTCACTAACTGCACTCTAAAAAAAAACGCTGAACTAATTCTGCGAGTTGTCTCGGCTGTTTTTATTGCCAGTTTAAATTCATGCTGTAGACAAGCTCTCATTCAAAATCAGCTATTTTGACCGCCATTTTGATTTCAATCGTTACTTCTGTAGCTATACTCTCCCGGATGCTGTCTGGTTGTAAATGATGTGTCAATTCCATGCTGGTAAGAATACTAATGAAAAGTTGATTTTTGTAGCCGATGAATAGACATATAAAAAGATATAGCTATGCATATGACAACTCAGTTGCTCTTATATACGTAAGTACATAGCCTAATAATAAAAACATTTATTTTGCTCTCAAAAAAAAAAAAAAAGAAAAAATTTCTCGCGAATAATTTTCTGTGATTTAAATCCATAACATTTCCTTTTCCTCCTAGAATTTTTCAGTTTGGAAAAAAATGTTTTTTTTTTGGTTGTTCAGCAGAATTTTTATGTTATTTTAAGAAAATGAAATTCTCAAAAAATAGTTATTGCTTATTCAAACGAGGTTTCAAAAATTAAAGATTCGCAAGTAATTGTTAGTGCTTTCTTGATAAAACGCGAAAAAATAGAAATGAAAACCAAATTCATTTCATAGTAGATAATAATACTCAATTGAAAAACGTTCGAATATATCTACGCATACGATTGTATAGAAGACCATTTACTCTTCTCCATAAATCTCACACACAATCTATATTGTAAATAATAAATCTTATCGTAAATTAATTGCACATTTATAATTTTCACAATAGATGTTATTTTATCCATAAAGTGTAAACATAGACCCATGACACTATTTCTAGAAACAAAAAAGTCAGCCGGCGTTTTCGTAAATAATGAAATGCAAAAAAGAAGCATCAAATTGTCTTCCTCTATTTTTCGGGGAATTTAGAATCAGTAACGTGATGAATAAGCAAAATTATATGTTGACCAATCAACATGCAGTAGATCAAGGGTCAGGCAATAAAAATTCGAGAAAATAAATGCCATCATATATATATATATATATATATATATATATATATATATATATATATATATATATATATATAACTATATATATAACTATATATATATATATAACTATATATATATAACTAGATACATAGATATATATATAACTAGATAGATAGATATATAGATAGATAGATAGATAGATAGAATGGAGTAAAGATCTGCTACACAATTACGTTTATGTTTCTGTCCTATTTGGGCTTCTTCAGGCGAACGATTCGATTTATTTCAGATCCCTATTTAGGAATTTAAAATAAACCTTCTCATTCACCTGAAGAAGCCCAAACAGGACTGAGACATAAACGTGTCTGTGTAGCGAATCCTTACTCCATTATATTTCAAGTTGTACTCTAATTCAACTTAATGTTTAATGTATCAAGCACTTAATGAAATAAACTCATACATCGGATATTATATCATATCATATTATATTGCATTCCTAGTTTGTATCGTGTATATATATATATATATATATATATATATATATATATATATATATATATGTATGAGTGTATATATATATATATATATATATATATATATATATATATATATATATATATATGTATGAGTGTATATATATATATATATATATAAATATAAATTAATGCTCTTCTATAGAAATTGAGCACTCAATGGATGAGGGATTTCTGTGAAATTTGAATATATCGCTTAAATTCAGCCTTATTGCCTGTCCAGTTCCGTAGTCCAGAAGTAGGGTTCCGGCCTACGGGTCCGAAGTGAAGTTTTCAATTCTGCCTCACGGTACTGGATGGGATAATGGAAAGTTTATAGCCACACAGAAGACATGTAATACATCGAAACAGCCGTCCGTGGATGACACAACAACAATGTATATGAATATATGACATTTTATGAATGCATATACATTAACAAGAACTCACTTTAGATGCAAGCGGAATAAAGCTTGGCTCAATTCTCAATATGAGCTTTTACCGATTTCAAAAAGAGAGCATCTTTTTAGTTCGTCCGAATCTGTGCAATTCCCAAGTGGAGAGAAGGAAACCACTGTATCCCATTCAGGATGATCTTGGCCAACAGGAATTCGTCTTCGTGCAACGAGGCGGAGGATAGAAAAAAAAAAACCTCACTGATGCAATGCAGTAAATGTTCCATTGTACGTTAGTAAACCTTCATCAAAAGAAAAATTGTCTTCGTGCATTCGATGTAGCCCGGTTGGATACCCAACAAGACAAATAGCAGATCGGTTGATACAATGGACGAAAGAGTGAAAATCTTTAAATCTGAAAGCGAGTCTGAATTCTAATTTGCACCGTATTCTATTTAAATGCCGTATCTTATTTGAACATAAAAGCGTACATTTTGCCTTGTCTTTCAAAAGCAGTATTTCCAAAACCTTTTCGGACTGCTGCTCCCTTTTAGAACATATATTTCATCAGTACCTCCCCATGAATTCAGATAAAAATGATACTGTGAAAATTGAATTTTGATTCTAGAAAAAGCTTTTATAAATTTGATATGAACATTTAGAAATTTTATCATAAGCCGTAATCAAAAATGTCATCGGACAAAATTATTTAAAACTAATTGATTGATAGATAGAAAGATGATTAATATGAAGAATGGGCCTGGCACGCCTTGATCGGAGGTATCAATTTGTATTGTCACTCACCACCCTTTCAAAGTCGCCCTACCACCGCTTGCATTTAAGTAGCCCCTTGATTCTTCCAGTGCCCCCAGGGGTGGGGTTGGTAGCGCACTCTTTGGGAAACACAACGCTAGAAAATATGGGCATGATGATATTTTCAATCATAATGTAATAAGTAATTATGTAAAGCTTATAATCTGCTAAGAAAATATCGATTCAGAAAAATACATTCTGTGTGGGGCGCTTCACTCAATATTCGCTGATGGCCACTCAAACAAAAACAGCGCCAGTTTTAAGATGGGCTGATATCTCTACCACGGAAAAAAAGACTTGATAAAACCGAGTATAATTAAAAAAAAAAAAAAAAAAAAAAAAAAGACTCCCTTGGCGAAATCGGTTTCCTGATACAAATTTTATGGGACATGTTTAGACCTTTTTAGATGATGAAATCAGGAGAGTATTTAGAGAACCTTCTTACGAAGAATCTTTTTGAATTCAGCCTGCTCAGTCATCCTATAGGGTGTGATAGCGTATCTATTAAATTCAATGTCTGAAAGAGTCAACAGTTTTAGAATCTACTAATTGCAAATTTTAATTCAAATAATATAATATTCTTGAGTTGTTTACATCGTTGAAAAAAGCTCCTGTTTGAAAATGAAGATATCTATCAACTATTCTCGTGTCTCTGTATACTGAGGATAGGCAGTATAAGTATATATTACAGATCTAATCAAGCACAATTCAAAAGGCCGTATATCAACTTTAGATATAGCGTTCAAATATTGTAATTAGCATCGTAAAATTCGAATGCACGGCTGTCTTATTCGCCACCAGATATCTCCCTTCAGTTTCTCCACTTCTCATTTTTCTACCAACGAAGCCCAATTATCCCCCACTTAAATAAATTGACGCCGTCAAAGATCTTATCGTCTGAACAAAGAAAGGTTTATTGCTGTTTTTATCCAGGCAGATTTAGACGAAAATGATACATACCTCATTTCAATACTCCAACGACATTTTCATATATGTATAGACATACATATATATCACCTAAGATTTTGATATGTATATACATACATATATATATATATATATATATATATATATATATATATATATATATATATATATATATATATATATATATATATATATATATATATGTATATATGCATTTATATATATATTGCAGCAAATTAAGCAGCTTGTTATCTGGTCGGTATTAATAAGATGACAAAATACAGAACGACTTGTTCCAAGACAAGGTGAGTGCAGATCAGAGGATTTGATTACAAATAGTAATGTATTGCAGCTTGGTAGTTAGACTATCGGGTTGCTAGCTGAGAGGGCTGAAGTTTCATTTGTTTCTGGAGGTTGACATTTTGCCTATGATTGAAAGGGTCTGTATAATTTTCCCAAATCTGATTCACCGGGCGCCCATTGGTCGACTTATCCCTTCGCTGACTTATCACGTTGCCGGTTGCGAATTCCCCGAAAATCAAAGGGAGACAATTCGAGGCCTCTCTTCAATACTTTTATTATCTAACAATATTATTTGTTTATTAAAAAGATTGTGTGATGGGGGTATTTTTACAATTTATCTAAAAAAGCATCTATTCTTAAATTTCTACAATAGGTCCTATTTATTTACGATAAGATTTAGTATTTATAATATATATTGTGTATAAGATTTATGAAGAAAAATGCTCATACGACTGTTTCTCAATTGAATATTTCGAACTTTATTTCAGGTATTTCGATTAACATGAATAAGTAATTGTGTAGTTTAGCCGCATAAAATTGGCGAAATCTTTAAAACTCAGCAGTAACCATACATTTTATGTATTTACTTGTTTTTCTTAAATGAATTTTCTTATTTCTTTTTTTGCCATTTCTAACTTAATGCAGACAGCACCAACATTTTTTTCAAAATGATTTTTTTTCAAGAATTTAAAAAGATATTATTAAAGAAGAACCCTCTGTAAAACATGAGTAACAAACTTTTCTCAAACTGACTAATTTCATGATGAAAGGAAGGAAGGTCTTACCTATGGATTGAAAGCACAAACAATTACACGCGAAAAAAACATTTTTCTAATTTTGGGAGGCGGGAACTTCGTATGTCAGAAAAGCTGTTGCTTTTTTACATAAATTAATTCCAGATAAATTCAGTATAATCAAGGAATAGACGAAGCGATTTTATAAAAATCACCCGATAAAGAGTTGCAGAATTACGCTGGGATATGGACAATTTTTATGCAAGAAATCAATAATGACATCATTGAAATTTAGAATTCTGCCCTTACATAGAATTATTGTCAAATGCAGAACATACTTTGTTTGGACATCCTGGAGTTGGGTCACATTTTCTAAAAAACATCTAAACATTAAGAATCTAAGGAAAGTTTAGTTTCTCTCAAATTATCACGCTTGTTGAGAGGACATAACTATCACAAATGAAAAATTACGATAATGCGACACAAATAAAGATTTTTATAATGGTGTAATTTCCACAATTGTCTCCCTTTCTTTTACACAGCCTTTCAAAAAGGGGTATTATCAAAGTTTTATGCTATGACTATACCCTCCCAATAACTTTCTTCACTAAATTTTTATCATTGCAAACTTTATTCTGTTCTTCCCCCAAGATATCTTTCTCGTTCACTTTCAAATCTTAAAATATATAGCCGCCTTTATCAAAGGGAGACAAGACAAGGCTTCTTCATTAACTCATTCCCTTTATCTATTCATTCATTCATTCATTCACTCATTTCCATTTTTCCTTCTATCGTCCCTCCCTTCCTTATATCCTTCCTACCTTCTTTCAATCTTCCTTCTTTCCTCCCCTTTCTTCCCTTCTTTCAATCCTTCTTTCTTTCATTCAATGAATCCTCCTTTACTTCTTCTCTTCCTTCCTTACTTCTTTCCTCCCCCTTTCCCTTGAATTCTTCTTTACTTCTCTGTCTGTTTCATTTCCTTCCCTTCTGTCTCCAATCACCCTCCCCCTTATCTTAACTCCCTCAACACTTCTTCCCGTTATTCCTTCCTTTCTTCTCAATGTTCATCTTCCCTGTCTATTCTTCTTTCACTACAAGGAGCTACAAGACGTAGTTTAGTCCGGTACAAGACAGTCAAGCAAGAATCGAAATCACTCCAGTTGTAATGATGAGAGAGACTAACTTGCTAACCATCGCTCAACAGGATGGCATCCTTTTTATTATCCTCACTTTAGTCTGGAACAAGGCCACAGGCATCGAGCTTGTAAAAATCGTACGAAGTGTATAACTACTGCTCCATGGCAAGGCGGCTGTACATCTTTCCTTCTTTTTTATCTACCTTATTACCCTTTCCTTCTTTTACCTGATCCCCTTCTGTCTTTTCAGTTTCTGTCTTTTTCTTTTTCTCTTCTCTTTTTTCTTTTCATTTTCTTTCTCAATTCTGTCATTAACTCTTTCATAACATCAGTCCCACCATCTTTCCTTCTTTCATATATTAACTCTTTTCTCTTCGTGTGTGATTGTTTGACGAAATGATTCGTCTGTTACATCATTTTCAGAAATGTCATCGCCTACTGTGGTGTGATGGTTAACAAGCTTGTCTCTGTGTTGAATAGAAACACGCAGACACCTTATTTTTACAACGATTATCGGATGCTCACTATTTGGGAAATGCATGAATCTGAATAGATAGATAGATAGATAGATAGACAGATAGATAGATAGATAGAAAGAAAGAAATAAACACTGACAGATAGAATTGAACAGGATTAGGAGGCAATCAGAATATCGTAATTATTGTTGTGTATTGAACAGAAATAAGACAGTTAAGGTCAGCGTAATGACTATGGAGGTTGCATCGTTTGAAACCAAGATTCCGAATGGTGACTTTTCAGACTCATAGATTATTTGGAAGATTGGGGCTACACAATTCTCCCACCCTTATTTCCCACGATTTTATATTTTCCAATATGAAACTAAGCTGAACAAGTAAATTTTTTTTTCAATTAGGAGAAGACTAAAAAATTTAATTCAGTCAAAAGCAGAAAGAGAAGAGAAGAAAAACAGGCGACTAGGACAAAAGTCATAGGAAGGAAAGTCATTGGAAAAAAGTCATCACGTACGATATGAGGTTTAAAAAAAAAAACGCCGTAGGAAGAAAAGTCATAACTTTGGTTTATCAATAAGGAAAAAAGTCATTTTCTTCCTATGACTTTTTCCCCTGGATTCGAAAGCAAAGATGTAAGGAGGAGGGAGATAGAGAAAAGATATTAAAGCAGAGAGAGAGAGAGAGAGAGAGAGAGAGAGAGAGATGAGCAGTGAACGTTGATTACCGATTTAGCGAAACAGAACCACCGAACGCTCCTCGAGAGAAGACCACCCATGGTTACGGAGCGACGGGAAAAGGCAGATAAAATGCTCTGTGACGCCATTGAAGAGATTTGATGCGTTTTTTTTTTCATTTTTTGTTTTTGTTTTTGTTTTTGTTTTTTGTTTTTGTTTTATCAGTGAAATCCAAGATAGAGATGCAGGGATTTTGGAGAGAGGGGGAAATAAATCGAGAGAAGTTGTTGATTGGAAAGGAGGGTCGAAACGGAATGGGGAAGAAAAGAGAGAGAGAGAGAGAGAGAGAAGGGGTAACATGTTGAGAAAGAGAGTGAGAATAAATAAGAGGTGACGTGAGATGAATGACAGAGGATGAGGCGAGAGAAAAAGAAAAATCGGAGTAGAAGATAATGGAGAAGAATGATAGTGGACAGGAAAAAGCGGAAGACGGAAAGATTTCGATTTATTGGATCTCCGGTTAATCGGGGCATCCGTTTATTTGGGTCAAATTTTGTAAAACTTAAACAGATCTGACATATTTCTAATGATTTCCTCGAATATCTGGGACATGAGTCGTTTAATTAGGCCTGCGAAAACCCAATTGATTTTTTGGTTAGTCATCGATGACACACTCAGCATCTAGTCAGCCTCTGGTCTGCTCAGCATCTGCTTGGTATCTATTGTGGACAGCTTCTTAAGGTACAGGTAAAATAATGTAGGTAATTTCGTAGATACGGAATTCTAAACCCTTAAAATGTGGTGTAAATGACTTGGAAGCAATGAAACAGGTAGTTGGATTTGAAAGTTATCAAATGTTTTAAGATTGAATATTTCTTATAAAGATATTGAATCAGTCTCAGTGTTTATTGAATAGTAAAAGTTTGTTCTTTAATTAACCAATTAAAAAAAACAACCTTTAATACTAAAAGTGGGAAAATAGTTTCCATTTCTTATAACGTACACTTACTAGTAAAACTGAAAATGCATATCTCGGAATTTTTGAGATGAGGTATTATCGTTATTTCTATTGATATTCGGACCATCCTCATCTTGGTTGTTTTTCATACAACGTTTCGGCCGTTGCACTCTACGGCCTTCGTCAGGTATCATCTGGTAGATGACGAAGGCCGTAGAGTGCAACAGCCGAAACGTTGTACGAAAAACAACCAAGATGAGGATGGTCCGAATATCAATAGAAATACTGAAAATACATGTATTTAGATTGTTTATAGCTTCACATTAGAGGAGTAGAGAAAATGACTTGTCAGTGAAAGAGAGAAGAAAGAAATTGACTAAAACGAATAGTTCGAAGAGGGAGAGATAGAGAAAAGGACAACAAGGAAAGGATTGATAAAGGCGGATTGTTTCTTGACTGATCAAATGAGGAAATAATTTGTTTCCTGCATTATGAACTTTATAGTAAACCTATGAAAATGTTCGTATCTAAATTGTTTATATGTTGCATTACTTCACATAACCAGATCAGCTGCAAATAACGAAAATTGCTCTATTCGCATATTGTCTTGAGATCAATTGAAATATACCGTATAGGGAAGAAAGAAGAAATTGAAATGAAGGAAGGGAAAGACAAACGAACAAAGAGACTGGTGAGAATAATGTAAATGTTTAAAATCAGAACGCGTGCATAAAAAGAAAAATGAAGAGACGTCAAAAAACATAAGAGATTTGGAAAGAAAGAAAGATACGGGATGTGAAAGAAAAAGAGAGAAACAAGAAAATAATATTTCCAAGACTGGACAGAAAGAATGAAAATGTGAGCAAGGGGAAGGAAAGTTGAACAAAAAAAATTAAAAAAGCTATTTTGTCAAGACGGAATATATTTCACGGTGGAAAGAAAAAAAAGGAAAATAATTTTATGAATGAAAAAAAAAAAGGTATCAAGAGATGTCCTGTACGTGTGTGCGTGCAGGGCGTATACATGCACTGGTATGCGTTTAGATACGTGCATTTATAGTTATGTATATCTGAGAACGTGCGGGGCGTTATGTGTAAAGGTGTGTATATAAGTGTAAGTTTGTGCAAATCAGTTTGAAGGAATATGTGTGTGCGATGTGCATCTATGTAAGTACATCCGTGTAGACAGGTTCAGCAACAAGGAGGAGAGCATTTTTGAGTGAAGGTATAAAGATGGCCAGAAATAGTAAATATTATGGGAAAAAAAAAAAGAAAAAGAAACAAGGGCAAGAAAAGGACAATTTGATTAGAGGAGATGAGACATAATACGAGAAAAGAAAGAAAGAAAGAAAGAAAGGAAAGAAGGAGAGAGAAATAAGAAATAAATAAATGAGAGTGAGAAGAGGAAAAAACAATGAAAGGTAAGAAAAAATGAAACGAAAGAAAGAACGAAAAAAAAGGAAGAGATGGATAGATAGATAGATAGATAGATAGATAGATAGATAGATAGATAGATAGAGAGAGAGAGAGAGAGAGAGAATGAAAGGAAGGATGTCAAAAAGGAAGGAGAAAGAAAGAAAGAAAGAAAGAGAGAGGGGTCGGGAAAACAGAGATCTGATAAGAAAAAAGAGGGCATAAAACGAATGGAAAAAGAAAGACTGAGGGAAAGAAAAGGGAGAAAAGAAAAAGGGAAAGAAAGAGAGAAGAAAGATAGAGAGTGAGAAAAGGAAAAAATCTAATTGAAGAAAAGAATTCATAGAATGGCAGAAAGAAAAAATAAGAAATCGAGAAAAGGAAATACCTGATTGAAGAAGGCAGAAAGCAAAAGAAAGAAAGAAAGAAAGAAAGAAAGAAAGAAAGAAAGAAAGAAAGAAAGAAAGACAGGAAGAAAGAAAGAAAGAAGGAAAGAAAGAAAGAAAGAAAGAGAGAAAGAGGGAGAAAATGAAGATAAACGGACAGAAGGAATAAAATTAAATAAATTACACTGAAGAGAAGAGAGAGGGAGACTGATATCGAAGAAAGAAAGGAAAAAAGAGAGAGGGTTAATATTGGAGAGGGATAGACAGAAGTGAGATGCTAACCGTAAATGATAACATTATCTTTGTTTATAGACTTCTTCTCAAAAGTTATTCGTTTGTCATTCAACGGACTTTAAACTGACATCAACACACCGCCCGCTACCGACTCACGAGTCCCTCACCCCACAAAAATGCCAGATCCCAAGACTTTATCAGATGAAGAAGCTCTTTTGTTTTTCTTTGTAGTTTTCTTTCTTTGCTTCTATTTTATCTCTGGTTTTTTACGAACTTTAATTTCTTCTTCTTTTCAATTTCGCTAACCCTCTTCTCTGATTCTGTCTTCATTCTTTCTTACCTATTTTTTTTTCAGTGCGTTATAAACATGATGTTTATTTGGCTTCTTTTTATGCTTATTTTCTTTCCATTTTACAACTCTGTTCGTCTTTTCTTTTTCTTTGTTATCCTTAAACGTCATCGACATCTTTTCGATTCGGGACAGAGAACTGGTTTTTACTAAATACCACCAGCAGCAGGGAAGGGAGAGTCGCTTGAACCCCCGATCAAATGATCTTCAACAATAAACAATTTAAAATACCAACTATTTCGCTTCATCTTTTTTTTTCCTTTTTTTTTCTGAACTTTTATTCCTTCCCCGCATTTTTCTTCTCTTTAGATTGGCGCGATTATTTGTACTTAGATGTTGTTATTCTTAATTTATACGCTTTGTTCTTTCTTATTTTTTTTTTTTTTGTCTTCTAGCTCCGTTCTGTGAATAAGTAATGTCCTTACGCTGGCTACAGCATCAGCCGCCTCCGCTCGATTACAAGTGTCTCTGCCTTGGGAAATTCTTCAAAGTTAGCGGTACATGAAATAGACTTATAGACGACAAGCACCCGAAAGGGCGTCACTCACTTCACCCCCTACGACGCTCTCCGAAAGTTAAGCGCTCCCATGAAAATCTTTCGTAATCTGAAATGGTCTTAAGAAAAGAAGTGATTATCGTTGATTCATATTGGGGGAAATCTTTCCACGTTCCTTGACCAGAAAAAATGGTATTGGTGATATGTTACGTTGGGTGGTCGGAGGTGGGGGGGGGGGCGCAGGAGACTGTAATGTAGGAAAGATGGGGAGGGGGGGAGTGCACGTTACCTCTATGACGTCTCTCTGCAAAACATGCACTGGACGTTATTTTCGCTTTTCGCCATTTTTTTCGTTACAGCGAAAAGTGGCGTAAACCGAACTTTCGATAAGCGAGGATATCTGCATCCTCGTAATTCCAACCGAATTTCGATATGATCAACGAGTTTGATACTCTTCTCGAGGTACTTTGTGAATCTGTTACAAAAACGGTCATTTTACTTGTGGGATTTTGAGAGAAAGGGGTATTAGGGTTCAAATCATTAACAGATGAAGTGGGTTTCTCTTTGACAGACGATGTCCCACGTGAATATATCAATTCTTTAAACATTAAACAAACTTCGGTTTACTCTGCAACAGGGTAAAATGTTAAGGAGAAGGGAGAAGGTTCTGTTGCTGTAGTTTTCCTCGGTGAGAACGGTCTACCTGCATTGAATATCAGCATTTGAAATCTTTCCCTCGCTTTTTTCCCAATTTCAGAACACTAACTGTTGGCGCTATTGGGAAGTGCACGATAGTTTCAACTACCGTGTGTGCCCAAAATATTTAGCGCATGTAAGTATTTTGGTTAGTCTTGTGGTTCTCAAGCGGTCGGAGGAATTATCCTCAAGGCGGGAATTTATATAGTCTAAGGGAGAATTAGGCTGTTAGGTAAAATACAGTTCGTGGTGAACGTTTTAGGCTTCGGGGTAGTTGGGGTGTCTCTAAATAATAAACCAACAAATCGTACAACTAGTAGCAAAAAATACAAGAATTAAGATCGCATTGATGTGTGTATCAATTACTACAGCAGAATCCTTATTTTTTGTAATAAACTGAAATTTTGAATATGTTCCCAAATATTTTTGCCCGTTTTCTCTGAGTAACAAACACAAGACAGCAGCTGTCTGTAAAATAGTAAAATTAAACTAATTTGTGTTATAAAACTGTCTAATCATACGCGAAATAAAATTATGATTTCTGATTATCCTTTGCTGAAACTAAAGTAAATGGGAAGGGGACCCTGGTAATGATATTAATCTCGTGCGGAATGACCTTGGAAGGGTTCGGAATCACAGGGTTAGTCGACGATACTCTCAAGCAGATGTAGTCAGTCATACTTACATGAAATGTTGATACCCAAAGAAACGATATCTCTCTATTCATTTGGTGGACAACATGGCGCTATCTTTAATTCAAGCATGAATTTTCTGTAAAAGTAGGACCATGGATTGCAAGCAGGCCCGTGCAAAGATGGTAATCGATCGGATGAGGAAATGTTGACCCCATTTCAAAATGCTCTTTAACTATTTTGATAGTCAGTTCTAAATACATTAGATCTGTATATGGATGTATACACGTTGTGGACATTATGAATTTACAAGTAACAGAACATAATGAATGGATCAGAACGATTTATAAAAAAAGGTAACGCCAAGCAATTTCATTCAAAATTGACTCAACACTGTTGAGTACAATATTGTAATGAAAAGCAATAAATACAATACTATTTCCTTTGACCAAGCACCCTCTCTAAATTGCTGACCTATGTCCTATGGCCCATCTGCACCCCTTCTGTTCTGGTCTACGTATAATAATTTGGATTTTTTGATCTTTACTAACCAATCAGAAAGAGGAAATATTTCTGTCCAAATAATCCGTTTATCCAAAGCCATCCGTGGAGCCAATCAGAGTTCAGCTTAATTTTTCGTTGGAAGCGTTCGTTTTTCATCAGCTTTTGGCCATCCTAAGCGAGGCCTTTCGGTCATTTTTCACATCAAAGGGTCAGTGAAAAACGGAGGTATTTTTTTTACCGCAGAATTTAGATCAGTGATATACATGTTAAAATAGTTTATTGATGTTAAAACTTTTCTTTGTTGTTATATTTGAAGTTGTTTCCCCTCGCAACGCCGGGTACACCTGCCAGTACATATTGATAGAGGATCGATAAACAATAATTTACTCCATTCTACAGAATTTGCTACATTGTACACAAGTCATTTGTAACTTTCTTAATTAAGTATTCAATACAAACAGTAGAACTTTTAACTATTGAAAACTACTAGCAACTGAAGAACTTTTAAAAATCATTGCTGTTATCTACCTCTTCCTTCAAATAGTTCCTAAATAATTTCTACACATATCACCCACAACTGCCAGTGGTTTGTTGGGTGTCCCTAATAATCATTATAAATATGCAGTGTGGATGAAAGGTTATATATATATATATATATATATATATATATATATATATATATATATATATATATATATATATATATATATATATATATATATATGTACATAATCGTGTCATCCACATATAGCAGTTTCATTGTATTACAACGTTTCAGTTTGGCTATCGACAATTCAATATCCCACCATATTTGAGGTAATATATATGATATGTATATATATAAAAATAAGAATACACACGGACACACAGACAGACAGACACACACACACACACACACACACACATATATATATATATGTTGGTTGTGTGGATGTGAGGAAATATATATGCATATGTGAGTTTATATGTATGTGTGTGTGTGTGTGTGTGTGTGTGCATGCATGCGATCTACTACCAAAATTTCCCAGCTTTGACCATGAAGATATTACTTTCAATTGACGTTGTACTTCGGAGGAGACAGTAGGATTTAGGTGTTAGGATATTGATTACTAAGGATCGTGGCAAAATTCAGCAACACATTCGATTCGCACCCTTTGATCAAATTCCCTGAATATTTCAGCGAGGAGAGAGAGAGAGAGAGAGAGAGAGAGAGAGAGAGAGAGAGAGAGAGAGAGAGAGAGAGAGAGAGAGAATAACATATACATATTTTCTGTGGTATGCACGCACTCGTATGTGTGTGCGTGTGATATTTGTGTGTTTATAAATCTCATGAAGAAATATGAACCATCCCTCCTCTTTTACAACCTGGAGAAAAATCCCTTTCATTTTATTGCTACAAAACTCACCCCCCACCTCTGTCGACAAAAATAATACTAAGTAACCTGCTTAAGACTGAGATTATTGTACAGCTGTCATATGGTATTTTACCCAACCCGTACTTAGTGACCTTTGCTGGACAAAAAAAAAAATCTCCGTGATAACACCTGTAAATCGTATAATGCCCTGATTTCCACTGACCCCGAATATTTTTGTTTGGTCCTCTCCACTGTGTGGAGGTAAAAAAAAATTGCAACCCACAAATCATCAACCATTCACTTACCTTTTGTGATTTTTCACGGTAATGCTTTTGGAAAAGAGGGCATGAACCTCCAAACTTTGATTTATGCCAACCCATTTACAAGGGCGTACTGAAACATACACCCATTTTTAGGAATGTGCCTGACATGAAGTGATGTTTGGTAAACCTACGCAGCGGACTATTTGCTTTTAGGGTGAGATATATCCTCACTAGATGTCTACGGTTGCGTAAAAAATTATAAATATTTATTGGCATCATGGGAGAATCTCTCTCAAGTTTTCCATGGGGGATATTTCATTTGCTTAGCATAAGAGCCGACCCTACAATTCCTAGTGCCCTGGGCCAGCTGAAATTCGACACTTTATAAAACGGGCATTGGAAACCTTTTTGATCTAGTGGGCCACTTTAAAAATTTTCGTCTTTATTCAAGAGACATTCACCTCGAAAAAGTCAAATTTACGTACGAAATATTTTTGAACAAATATTAAAATTATGAAAATCGTATGATATTTGAATGAATAATAAAACATTTCTGAAGAATTCATAAGTCACGAATGAATGGCTTGGTTTCGAGTGCGAAGATTGTCGTAGGAGGTTCGTAAGTACATGTATATATAACAAAATCTTCATAAAGCAAAGATAAAAAACCTGGAACTAATGAGGCAATGTATACATTGATTTGTAGATTGTACCACAGACAGGATACTTAATTTCTAATTCAGACAAACGTATGAATCACAATTATTATATCACTGTTTCATGAAGCTTGAATGTGTGTGATTTTACAATATAAATTATAAAATTGACTCTCTGAGAAAAAAAAAAATTCGAGATTTTGAATAAATGCCAGAATCGATTGTGGGCCACAAAAAATGTTGCAATGGATCGAATCTGACCCGAAGATCTACGGTTGCCGATTAAAGCTTTGAAGCATCAAGCGATGAATCACCTCAGGATGGCAAACCTTCGGTAGACCAAGCTTGACATTCAAGAACAAGAAATCCCATTAGTCCTAAAAAGAAAGGTGTACAATCAATGCATCCCCCTGATGGTCTCCCATTGAGCTGGAACATGAAACCTAATCAAAAGACTGATCCTCCAACTGAGAACCATGCAACGGGTACATGAGAGAATCATGCTCAACATCACATAGAGAGAGATCACAAGACAGTAAATCATAGAATCCATAAGAAACCTTAAATGGTATGGGGCTGGTAATGTCACAAGAATGTCGAACAAACGCTGGACATCTCATGACATGGATTCCCAGAGATCACGTGCGAAACCGAGACTGGCAGAATTCAAGACGGCGAGACGAACTAGACAAGCTCAAAAAGAATTGGCTCCATGATATAGGAATATGTATGTACGTATTTATGCTTCTATGTATCACGCGTACAGGTCCCGTCAATAGATAGATGGCTGTGAATGCTCTCAAAAGGATCTTTGTCACCGAGGGCGATGATGTTGAAAGCTGGTTGATGGTGCAGTACTGCTTTATGTAACCCCAACTTTGTATTTCAATATAAAATGACTGTATCATCATCATCATCATCATCATTATTATTATTATTATTATTATTATTATTATTATTATCATTATTATTATTATTATTATAATTTGCTAATAATAGGATTGCAGCCAAGATATCTTCCGAATATATCCTTTTGCATACCCCAGAAAAATGTGCTTTGCCCCCCACCCCGGAAAAGTGGCAGCTGACACCCATATCACCCAGGAATGATCGGTAAGATAGTAAGTGTTATCGTTCATATTTACTAAGCTCAGCTTCGTCTTGCACAGGTGTTGGAACTCACTAAACTCACAGCAGTAGTAATAGTCTTTGAAACGTCCTTGTCAGCTATTGATACACGTTGAAGCGCCACAAAGATTTTGATATTTATTCAGGATAGTTTAGTACGATACAAGGCCATAATCGGGAACACAGAATACGAAAATGGTTTTATGCCAATCTTGTTTGCGTGAAAGATTTACCCGTTCTGAAAACCAGCATTCAAGATCTGGTCTTTCAAGATGGGCTCGAACGTCAATCAACGTCATTGGTGGAAAAAAACAACACTTATATGAACCACCAAATATATGTTATAGGAGCGATTAACAAATCAACAGACCCCGAATCTTGGAATGTGTCATACATTTCAGTAACATGTCTAGTTAGTCACTCAGTAGAAACCGTTACTTTTGACAGCATGTCATTTTGGGGGTGATCAATAAAAAATGTAAAAAGGCATGATCAATGAATTAGTTACTTTTCTTGTCTTTTGTTGGGTAGTGATCACTAAAAAGTCTAAATTTTCAAAAAAGCATGAATGCTGGCAGACAAACTAACTGGCCTATCCCCCACTAAAAGCCTATTTGGAGTGGGGTTTATAAATAAATAAAAAAAACACACATAACAAGGAGTAAATGTTGAAATGTTCAACTCTCAAGATCCATTGGGTTGGCCTGAATGCATGATATATACATAAATAACCAGCTGTACCAACTTGAAAACTGAAGAAATCCACGTTGACAGTTTTGGCAGTTGACAGTTTCTAACGAACTTTAATTACTTGAATTCTGAGATGAATCATTTTCATTAACAAATTCTGGCCGGTCTTTTCTTCAAATTATTGTTACGTTTTATCACAACTTGCTCTATCGAAAACCCACCGCCCGTTAAAGTAAGAAGCGTGAAGTGGGAATTTAAAAAAGAAAAAGAAAAAGGTAGCCTCCGACAAGACTTGAACTTGCATCTCAACTTTCGTGGGTGATGGCTTAACTCATTCCAACACGAAAGACTACGACAAATAACATTACACAGCACCTTTTCATCGCAATCTCCAGCCCTCCCCCTCTAAAAAAAAATTCCTTCCTCCCCGCAAACACCCGGTCCGATAAGTATGCAAAGCATCCTGGGATATGACCAAAACAGTACTTAGTAATCACAAAACACCAATCCAAGAAATTTCTCTTCTGAGCCTCGTACAACACCTACAACATCTATTCGAGTAAATTTTGTTTTCACAAAGATTGTCACCGAGTTTTTTTAAACATATATATATATATATATATTTGTATACAACTAATTTTATCTGAAAGTTTACAGTATCCTGGGTCAGGGGAGGGAACTTCGCAGATGGAAAATATGAGACCATTAGAAGGCGCTGTTCTCGGACGTGATATAATCCATGGAATGCGTGGAATGACGGAATTACGAAAGAGAAAATAATATGAAAGGAATGATGTAGCGGTAAGCAAAGTGATTTAGCAGACCATTACTACTGTAGTGAGTTCGAACGCCCTCTTGATTATTCACACTTGTACTAATCTGCGGACTAAAGAATCTACTGTAGCGCGATTTTTTTAGTATAGAGAGTTCGATCTTCAATGTATCTTTGTATCAGCTAAGCTTAATCAGTAACTATGTCTGCCAACCATGAAGTAATTGTTAGTAAGCTCGGCTCACAAATATTAGTTAATGTATGGCAGTGGATTTCAAACCTTGACAACTTGGAAAACTCCTTTCAATAATCCTATTTTCGAGGGAATCCGTTCGAAAACAACTTTCTCTTCTACAAATATATACTCACATATTTATGTAACTATTGGATTTTGGCCTTGTTTACGGAATTATTCGAATGTATATTTACGTAAGTAGAAAATATGCCCACAAATGGAGAGGAAAGAATAGAGTATTCTGCAGGAAAAAAGATATTTGAACGATTACTGAGTGAACAGCGTCCGTGTCTCGAAAATTAAATCAAGATGTTTAAATAAAAAAGATAAAATATCGTTTATTTTTTCTTATATATATAAAAAAAACTGTTTGTGTTAAAGAAATTTAGTTAAGACTTGTAATAGCCACGAAGAAATCGTTTACATAATGAAGGATTATCAAGTTTTTTATTAATCCCTGGAAAGGTCATACGGAACCTGGGGGTTCTACGGAACATAGTTTCAATGCCGTTAAAATGATTGAATTTTCACTAGATACCCCACCAATGTAGTTTTGTGATAGCCAAATCTGAACATGGCGTCTTGCTTAGGAGTAGTGTTTAGAAAGCTAGTTTTGTGGGTCATTTCTGGTTTAGAGAAATCGTTCCTCAGAGAGTACTCCATAGCTGTGGCTGTCAGCCATAAACTGCTAAACTTGGTAAATAAATAAAACGAAATTTTGAAAAGGGCGACACGTGTTCAAAAAGGATTTCAAAACTCTATCGTGGAGGAAGCAAAGAACATAATTTATCTTTCACGATACCTGTGGTAATGCAGGTCGGAATTCAGTCTACTCTCTTATCGATTTGTTCCCAAGAGGCTAAAAAAGAACAATCTCATGTGTGGGCATGTGAATTAGTTTAGGAAGTTGCAAACTACTGATATCCCTCGCAATAACGGACTAATTGGGTGGAGTGGGTTGTCGTTGAAACTGAAAGAAATTAGAATTGAACTAAAATTCTTGAAATACAACTATAATAACGTTTAAAATTGAAAACACGATGTCAATGCCACGTCTTATTGACGTAAAAGGGACTGACACTACATTTTGATCTGCGTATTTACTCGCTTACCCAAAAGAGCAAGATGTGACATGAGTTCAATTTTGATGTGGGGTTCCAGTTAGAGAAGATCTGCAAAAATTACTCCAGACCCGCAACTAGAGTTGCGAAGGCGCCAGGACAAGTGTTTTCTACGAACAGATACTACTCTTTGATCTTGATCTAAAGGCTTGACAACGAAACTAAGATCATTCCTTGTTCGTTATGGTCCACGTGTTCGCCGCAATTATCGACCTTTCAATCGGTAAATCCGGTCAGTTCGGATGGATGCACGTGTTCGGTAAAACCGAAATTCGTTCTATCAACGTGCGTCAAAGCGAGGGTTTACTGTATAAAGTATTATATAATGTTGTCAGCCTGGCGAACTTAAATATTCAAAGTGCTACGAAGTTTGAAGACAGAAAGGGTGAGTATATTTCCTTTACAGATGGTGCTTCGTACAATCTTTTTAGCAGCTTAAGAGTCTATAGACCTTATAATTGCATTATAGCTTATCTTGAGGACAAAAAGCCTGAAGAAGCCTAAAAGGGAAGAAACATAAATGTGTTTGCGTAGCGAATGCGTTATTTATTTCATCATATTTAAAGCTGTACTCTAACTTAATGTTTTTTATCGAGTACTTTATGAAATAAACCCGTCGCACATCGTGTATTGAATCACTGATTTGTACTTTGATATATATATATATATATATATATATATATATATATATATATATATATATATATTGGATGGGATAAAAGTCTATGGCCACATTGAAAAGATGTAATACATCGAAACAGCTGTCTGTGGATGACACAATAATTGATGCTCCTCTATTCAGGGTTGAGCACCCTTTAAGTAAGGTAACTCATCCATTTTAAGCTTATGCAATGCTCTTCCATAGGAATAGAGCATTCTGATGGATGAGGAGTTTCTGCGTAAATGAATATATCGCTTAAATTCAGCCATTCTGACCACCCAGTTCCGTAGGTAGGATATTGACCTCCGGGTCCGATGTGACGGTTTCAATTCTGCCTCGCGGTACTGGATGGGATAAAAGTCTATAGCCACACTGAAGAGATGTAATACATCGAAACAGCTGCCTGTGGATGATACAATAATATATATATGTATATATATATATATACATATGTATATATCATATGTCATACAAGACCTTGTTATTTTAGATAGGATGTTATCATAATATTATATAGGGATGCTATCTCATACAACAAATCATTTAATATTTTTTAAACAGGCCTCACTTACATAGGTTACCATTTTAACTTGAACTGATTATTTTTTCAAGAATTGGCTCGGTCTTTAACCGTCATAGATTTTTATCGGCTAAATTCAATGAGAAAAAATAGAAAAAGAAAAAATGTAGAAGGAAATCTAGCCGGAAATGGCTAATTTGGCAACTCTGGTATGATTCCTTGAAGTGAAGACCAAGCTGCAGGCTCCCGTATCCGACCAGTGCCGAGACTAAATAATTTGATCTAAGCTAAATTACATGACAGAGTTTAATTCTTTTCTGGTAAGCAATAAGATTTTGTAAGGTTTGATAAGCTGCCTCGCACATTCTACTATGTGATATGTTTTGGAAAATCTGGAGCCGAAGAAAGACATATCTAGACTCTAGGGAGGCTAACAGTACATAGGTGATGCTATGTTTTGACAAAGAACTGAAGCTGATGTAATTGCAAATGCGTCATTCACTCAGTACACACACTCAGTCATTTTAGACTCACTGTTGGCCGAGAAACACAACCGAAGAGTATCTATTCACACATGCACAGTAAGGCCTCCTCTGATTAGTTAAAAAAGTTACATCGAGGCCGCAAAAACTGTCCATGAGATATCTAAAAAATGCTGGATTCATTAAGGACAGACCTCGTATAATCAGACTAAAGATATGACAAGACTGAGTTACTTGAGTAAATATTAAACATAGGTCGATACATGAACACAGTAAGATAGACTAATCTGTCCAGACCAAGATGTATAAACAAACTGAGATGGACATGAAGATAGAAATCATCAGACCACAGAAATATAAACAGGCAGAGAAATATATATATATATATATATATATATATATGTGTGTGTGTGTGTGTGTGTGTGTGTGTGTGTGGTGGATGCTATTTACGACCACCCCGGCTGCCAGCCAAATCAGGTCACACCCTGCAGGTGGTCTTAAAATAGAGGTGTATGACCAGGTGTTGTCCCGACCATACATTCAACTAATCAGGATGTACCAATAGTACTACGACATGCAATAGAGTACTCTTTTTACAATTCTATCTATATCCAGGTCTACATACCTTTGGGGAAAAAAATGAAATAAGATAAAGTAAAAATAAAGATCCATTATGATCAATGATAAAAAGAATTCACAGTTCAAACTGAAATCCAGCAGGCAACAATGTGTGTGTCAAGCACAAGGCTGGGTATCACTTTCCTACGGTTTGGGCTAAAAAATTGTTTCCCGACTGACAATTGTTGGGGGAGATTTGAAAAGACAGAAATTGACATGACCCTAAATTGACTTTAAGGAATCATTAGAGTTCAGAACAGTTATCGTTATTCCCAAATTTTCAGCCCGTAGTGTGCAGTTGTTAAGGAGTCTATAAAACATAAATACGGTTAGAAATGGACAGGCATTCGTCATCTGTATAGTATTAGATATATGTATCAGTCAATAAGTAAAGACGAATTATTTTCTGGGTATACCGAATTCAAATAGTTATTGATGCCCCTTTCTCTCTCTCTCTCTCTCTCCCCTCTTCTCTACCGCCAGAATGCGTTGTTCACTATGCATGCGATCATGAGAAAATTGAATAGTCGAATGGAGACTACTCTCATAACTACTGTGATATGATCTCCTGTCACTTCTGTTTGACTGAAGGTTAGTGAACATAAATAGTTGGCAGTTGACTGACGTCAGTATTGCATGATTTGCACAAAATAGCAGTACTTGATTTGGAGTAGCGTTCGATAAGTGAGTCAAGTCGAAATCGTTGTGTGGTATTCATAGTAGAAGACAGAGGTTATGGTTCGAGTAACTAGAAGTTTTCATTACAGTATCAGCTAGATACAAATACCTCCACGGGAAGCAAGTGGTGTCCAGTTCACACCGGGAGCAGCTCTTTTCAACCTTTCCCACATTGGAGATAAGATGTGGCGACTTGAGATCCATAGGTCGCATATATAACATAGCGCGAGTGAAAGTTCAGAGGTTTGATACATTTGTTCAATTGCTCTGAGCCGTGAAAGCACGTTACATAAACAGATTTCTTCCCACACCTTCCTGTATATATATATATATTGATATTAGCATGGAACTTATCAAAAAAGACGGGTAACATTTTTGCTTATGGTAACAACTCACAAATGTATACAGAATTTGGATCTTTAGATGATACCAAGCCAATAGTTACAGGGTAAAAATTGGAACGATGTCAATATTAATGTTTTCGTTTTGGGTTAGTAAGTACTTTATGTATTTTTAAATTAGCAGCAATAAAAGGTTCAAATGTATTACTGATTTTTAGCTACCAAAAGTGGGAATAACATTATGTTCAAAGTTGCATTGTTCTGGGTTAAATACTGCGATAGATATTAGATATTAAATTGATGAAAGAATAATGCTGGGCCTCACATGGAGAGACCGCAAGACAGCACAGTACATTAGAGAGAAGACAAGACTTAGGGACATCATAGAATCCATTAAAAATCTCAAATGGCGGTGGGCTGGCTATGTTGCAAGAATGGCAGACAATCGATGGACATCGCGACTCACAACATGGATCCCCCGAGACCACATGCGCAACCGAGGCCGGTAAAGTGTTAGATGGAGAGACGAGCTAGACAAGTTCAGGAAATACTGGCTCCGTGACGCCCATGATAGGGAAGTGTGGCAAATCCTGGGGAAGGTTTATGTCCGAAGACGGACGCTAAAAGACTGATGTTGATGATGATGTATGCCTTTTCTATCTACCCTCAATGTGTTTGTCAAAGTGATCTACGATTTCCGGTGAAATATTTTCGTTTTTTTTTTTTCTTCTATTCAGGTGGTCTGTCTAGATATCTGCTGCCCCGCTGACGGACTGGCAATAATTCAAGCTTGAAATCCTGATTCATTCGTACCTCAGTAGCATGTTTATATCACCAGTTCAACTAGATCGACGTAAAGCGATCGAATCGCAGTCATGGTAGTATTTCTTAATTCTATGTATTGGTTTGGAATAGCCTGATAGACATCTGCACAAAAAAGTGACAATGATATCTCCCCCCTCTCTCTCTCTGTATATATATATATATATATATATATATATATATATATATATATATACATATATGTTATTGTGTCATCCACAGACAGCTGTTTTGTTGTATTACAACTCTTCAGTATGGCTATAGACAATTCGTTATCCCATCCAGTACCACGAGACAGGATTGAAACGAAACCTTCGCTTCGGAGGCCGGTATCCTACCTTAAACCCCCATCCCCATATATATATATATATATATATATATATATATATATATATATATATATATATATATATATATATATAGCTCCTTGACCCCACCACCCCTCCATCTACACTACCCCTAACATACCAAAAAATCCAACTCCACATCACTACCCCCTACCTTAACACACTCTGCCCTCTCCAAGACCAACTGCTGCTGCTTAACGAAAGACCTGATACCTACTGGTTATTCTCCCATTCAGCAGGAGGCCCCCAGCAGCCCTGACAACACAACTTACCCACAATGCATAGGTCCTAGCATTAGACTCTGGTTCCACATGGTACATTTTAATACACACTCACACAGCACACACCACTGATGATGGGAAGAATCCCGAAACATGAATGGACATTCTACTTATAAGGATTAATAAACCTTACCCCCAAACACCTCACTTCCGATTCTGTCTCACTCTCTAACGTACACATTATATATATATATATATATATATATATATATATATATATATATATATATATATATTTGAGTTGAGAACAGTTGATGTAGCGCTTTAAATAGTAGGTAAATCTCGAAGACCATTCCTTGATCCAAATCGAAGACCGTCCAGTTCTTGTCAGACTAAGCTGAAATTCCACGATATATGAAAAACAAAATGGACGTGACTATTTTCTGTATTAGTGCTTTCTTTTATTAGCACTGTTGCTTGTATATTTACGTATGTGTTGATATATCGGAACAAGAAGTAGGAAAAAGCAAAATTGTCAGTTGCAGGGATGGCGATTATTGAAAAAATGCGTTTGGGTGATAAGGAAAGGGATTAGGGGTTCAAATTATCGATAGGGATTATTTTTTGTCTATGTCGATAACAGGGCCCCGAAGCTGTGTTCATGGCATCTTTCGGAACTAAACAAATACACATAATATATATATATATATATATATATATATATATATATATATATATATATATATATATATGTGTGTGTGTGTGTGTGTGTGTGTGTGTGTGTGTGTGTGAGTGTGTGTGTGTATGTGTGTGTATATATATATATATATTATAAAGTCGGATGAATATATGCAGGTATGTCATTAAGCCCTCATGATGAAAAAAAGATTTATTTAATGCAACAAATATTTATTTCCAACATAATTTCTTTCCTTGTCAATGCACTTGATTCAACTGTGATTATTAACCGGTAGGCATCGATGTTTCTGTCACCCCCTGAAGATCACTTGTTTCACTCCACGCAGCACAATTTCTTTGGTCAGCGGTTCTAAAATGTTCAAGTTATTGAAAGATTCCTCCAAGGGTTCACCGAATTGTAAAGTGTACACATTAGTTATAAACATTGTATAGTCTGCCCTTTTCTATCTTCATTTCTTATGCTTCAAGTTTATCATCTTGTGAATTGATTTAAAATGGAATAATATGACGAAGAATTTTCCTCCTTTTCTGGCCACTCTCAATATTTTAACTTTCTTATGAACGCTACGAACCGATTCAAAAAACGTCTGAACGTAAAAAACCACTTAGCATTCATAGATCTGTCAACAGTCGTCGCAGTTGAAAAAAATTACTTCCCAAGGTAAGTACTCAGATCATTAAACCTCGCGACTATCTGTCTATGAGTTTGGATCGTGTCTTGTCTAAACTGACTGTGACAAAATGTGCACTCGGACTGTGTCGTCGTGTAATGGTATAGCCAACAAGTGACACTCTATACACAATGGACTGACCCTCGTGGAAGAGCAGAACTATGCAGTAGGACAAGGTCGGGGTGGGCTGGCTTACGACATGCCTAAGCCTTTGTTAGCACCCTACTTGTGCCACGGCTCATCGTACCAGGCTGTATCGGGTTTCCACCCCGATTGTTGTTCCCATTGTACCCACGCCCCGAAACCAGAAATATCATCTGACAACGACAAAAATGACAAGCGTCCCAGCAGAAGAAGTCGATTATTCAACAAACTAACTAGCCATGTTTAGTCTTTATTTTAGACGTCTGAAATATATTTATTGAGATGTCGTTCAACTTTGGGAATTTTTTCGTTTCTTGTTTTTTGTTTTCTTTTTTTGCATATTCGTTAGTTTTATATATGTGCTATCTGCTTCATTTACTCCATTTCTATCAATCTGTACATTCTAATTTGTTAATATCTATCTATCTATCTATCTATCTATCTATCTATCTATATATATATATATATATATATATATATATATATATATATGTGTGTGTGTGTGTGTGTGTGTGTGTATAAACGTGTCAGTCGATTTACATCTAATATCTATCTTCATTTACCAAGCTCAGTATGCCACAAAGGTAAAATAACCTTGAGTCCAAGAAGATCGTTGTAGTACACACACACACACACAAACACATACATATATATATATATATATATATATATATATATATATATATGTGTGTGTGTGTGTGTGTGTGTGTGTGTGTGTATTTATATAGGAAAGAACAAATGGCTTGACTTCGCAAACGAAGATTTTGGGGAGAGTTTTCCACAGTAGTTGCATCATGGATGGTAGGGCCTATGTACAGAATAACCTTCCAGCCTGTGCAATTGAATTTAAAGAGGAAGTCGACCTCGCCCTTTAAATCTAGGGTTTGCATCCTATGGTCCACTGATGTAGCACAGACAGGAGCAGTGTCTTTCTCCTGGCAGATGTAAGCTAGCTATGGAGGTCTGCCACTTCTTTGAAGGAGTTTTCCGACCGTAAAACTGACCTTTGATTAACCTCCGCCCTCACGTGGAGCAGAGGGAGGATACCAGCCTCAGGGTCTGAAACGAAGGTTTCGATTCTACCTCGTGGTAATGGATGGGATAATCGATAGTCTATAGCCACACTGAAGAGTTATAATACAACGAAACAGCTGTCTGTGGATGACACAATAATATATATATATATATATATATATATATATATATATATATATATATATATATATATATATGTGTGTGTGTGTGTGTGTGTGTGTGTGTGGAATAATGCTCATCATGCTATTGTAGATGGCGATTCATAACGCCTGTGTTGTGAATTCAATATTCAGAAAGTTCCTCACACTTGGAGCCGTGAAATTAATTGAAGCCATTATCAGCGATTGAAGATCGAATTCAATGTAATAACAATGGTCACTAACCGATGGATGCTCAATTTTTACACTGGGTGTCCAATCATAGGTACATATAAGGTTTATCTTAGTCTGGTACAGGGCCACAGGGCTTCTGCGAGGGATTTTATCTGGGAAGACGAAATTTCTTTCGAAACCCTCCTTTTCTCCATACGTCATGCCATTTTTATCCAGTACGCCATTATCAATAGACTGTAAGACAAGCTTGATGATCATTGCTCCAAAAGAGAACCAAAAAATATGTTAGTGTCTGCCCGTGTGTAATGTGAGCGGAAAAACGATAAACCCTAGTCATTCATTATTTCTATTATTATTTGGACTATCCTCATCTTGGTTGTTTTTCATACAACGTTTCGGCCGTTGTACTCTTCGGCTTTCATCCGGTATCATCTGGACACATAGTGTAGTGGTTACAGAATCAGACAAAATTACTGCAAGTAATCTGATGGTTCTAGGTTCAATCCCAGTGTGAGACAATAATAATACTACTAATGCTAAGAGGGGAGTGCGGTCAATATACCCCCGTTGGTTAAATAAAGGGTTCGGTTCGTTACTTCCCCACACCTACCAGATGATACCTGATGAAGGCTGTAGAGTACAACAGCCGAAACGTTGTATGAAAAACAACCAAGATGAGGATAGTCCGAATAATAATAGAAATAATAATAATACCTCATCTAAAAAATTCAGAGATACACTAGTCATTCATACTTATATGTTCTTCAGACACAATTTCATATAAAATATGGATCCTTGGCACCAACCATAGCACAGTGGTAAGAACTTAGTTTCTGCTGTCTCCTTCGTGGTCGTCCCTTTCTGCAAGTATACGACCATCTCACAAAGGGTAAGGGTTAAATTCCGTACTACATTTGGTCCGTAGGGTGATGTTCGAATTCACCCGAGATTGGTAGGTACGGTTCTGTAGGCTTGGGATTTTATTACTCGAAAATACAGAATATTTTCCATCCTTTAGAAATAATTCTGCAAGGCTACACAGTGTAAATCTCAGATCAAAATTCAGTCAACTGTGGCAAGGTACAGATTAATGGATCATACTTCATATATGAACACTCATGTATACATAAATGGCCTTCTGTGTGTGCGTGTATGTGTGCGTATGGGGTCGTTAATTATTTATGATAACATACATTGGACACAAATTACACGCACACACACACACATGCATATACATGTGGAGTGGTGATCAATATCTCTTTGTGCGGATGTACGTACATGTGCGTGGCGGGGGAATGTTTCACACCTAATGGGTAATTTATTGGTGATCATTATTCATACCCGTAAAATGTAATGGGTGCCTTGTGCAAGATGCGTCACAAGGTCGGTGTCGTTTTACTCATATAGTTGAAACGGGAAATCTCCTTGAGGCGTCTTCGAAGTCCACAGAAGCCTTTCTCGGTTCTCTGGTATCAGTCAACGCTGTGAGAAGGGTACAATAGTCACTTTGTTCTCTGCTTCCGGTTCGGCTCGACGATTTTCTAAATGTACTCAGTAACCTCGACGCAGTTCCTGTCTTACTTTTCTTCTTCTTCTTCTTCATCTTCTTCTTCTTCTTCTTCTTCTTCTTCTTCTTCTTCTTCTTCTTCTTCTTCTTCTTCCTACTTATAGCCCTTTTCTTCATTTTCATTTCCTATATATTTATGTGTGCGTGCGTGCATATCTTTCTGTGTCTTAATGAACGGAAGTATACAGTTTCGTTTCGTTTTGAAAGCTTTTTTCAAGGATCTTTGGCAATTAATTAAGATAAAAACATTTGCTTTATAAATTGTTGTGTATTTTGTACTGATGAAGCTCAAATATTTACGAAGCTCATGCCAGTTTCAGTGGTATATAAATCGACTCGAACTAACATATAAATATACATGTAATGAAGTGTGACATCTAACACTAAAGATGGCGAATGTTTCTTTGTCTTCTGAGCACTATCTCCCTGTCCCTCTCTGTATCTCTGTCTGTCTCTTTCTCTTTCTCTCTCTATGTATATATGCATATATATGTGTGTGTGTGTGTTGTGTGTGAATGTGAAGTGATCCGCTAGAAAGTTGATGAAAGTGACCATTGGAAGGCAAAGAGAAAAAAAGATATTAAATCTTCAGAAATTTTCATCTCAGGAGCATGTTTCGATGCACTTCAGCAGTTGCCAGGCATCTATTTCAGAGAAACTTGCAGTGGTGCAGACAAAATTGTACGCTGTTTACATGTTTGAGAATGATGAAAGAAATGGGGATATTTCTGTGTTGTGGTTTGTTTCGTATGAGTGGGAGAGAAGGTGTTTGCATCTGTGTAAGTAAGAGTCAAGTTTTGTGTGAAATAAGAAGGGTTTGTGAGGACCTTCCAATTGTCACTTTCATCAATATATATATACATATATATTGTCATGTTGACCTTTCATCATGTAATGCTGAAGAAAAACTATTTTTCAGTCGATTTTATATACAGATAGTCTCAAAGTATCCACAACCGTTGGTCATGCAAGCTACCTTTAATCTGATCTATATTATTTCAGTGAGTTTTTATTATAATCATTTATCATAAAATTTTAGGTTGTTGTTGTATGTAATTTATTTGTATTTGTATTTGTGATTTCATTCTTCATAATGGCGTTCGTTAGCTGTTTCACCATAGCCCTGTTTCGGGAGTATTAAAAAACAGAACAGATTTCTTGCTATGGTACCCCTATCATATTCATCAATATTTCCATGAATATAAATAATCCATAATTTTGATATATTTTGAAATGAAAAGTGAAAAAAAATCTTATTTTGTTATTCTGCTTGCAAGGTTGAAGGTTTTGGGGAATTTGAAAAAAAAAAATGATCTTTTTTTATTTTGTTAATATTCTATCAGTGTAGCTGTGTGTTCATGAAAATTATTTTACATGAATTTATTTAATGTGTTACATATGGACTCAAGTTGGATTTGAATTTAAATTCTCATTTATGTTAGTATCTATTCAATAAAATTTTTATTTGAGGATCTCCATCCGCTGAGGATCTATATATAATTACACCATAACAAGTAAAGAAAAACATTTGTTACTATACTGTTAGTGTGATTGTAGGTTCGAGTAAATTATTTTATACGTATTTATTTAATATATGTTACACACAACCTCAGGTTAGATATAAAGTGAAATTCTCATTTCCATGCAATGAAATCTTTACTTTTAATGAGCGATATACTTTTAATGTCTTCTGTTATATTTGTGACTATAATGATATTTATCATAAAATGTGCATTTATTTTGAGTTTCAAATTAGATATTGAAAAATATAAAAGTTTTTCTCAACTTATATGTTCAACTTCGTATGCTTTATGCTTTCTCTTCGATATTTCCATGTTACTTTTTTGACCTCAGTGAAATATTTTTGGGTCTGGCAAATGGACTGTTGACCTCTCTGTCTTATCCGATATACGTGTAATTTTATATGCCATTGTTAGTAATTTCTGTCATGGAGATTTGTTTGACCTTGAGAGTAGGTTATATGTGTTGCCAAATTAAGATATTTCATTCAAATATATATATATATATATATATATATATATATATATATATATATATATATATATATATATATATATACACACACACACACATATATATGTATGTATATGTATATGTATATATATATATATGTGTGTGTGTGTGCGTGTGTGTGTGTGCGTGTATGTGTATATAGATATATATACATATATATATATGTATATATACATATATATATATATATATATATATATATATATATTTGAATGAAATATCCATATATATTTATATATATATATATATATGCTCAACCTTACATGGAGAGATCACAAGACAGCACTGTACATAAGGAAGAAAACGGCAATCCGAGAAATCATAGAAACTATTAAAATACTAAAATGGCAATGGCCAGGCCATATTGCGAGAATGAAAGACAACAGATGGACATCACTACTCACAACATGGATCCCCAGAGATCACATGAGAAACCGAGGACGTCATAACACAAGATGGAGAGATGAACTAAACAAATTCAGGAAATACTGGCTCTGCGATGCCCATGATAGAAAATTTGCGGCGAATCCTGGGGAAAGTCTATGTCCAACGACGGACGTTAAAAGACTGATGATAATGATGATGATGATGATGATGATGATGATGATGATGATGATGATGATGATTGTGTGTGTATAAACATACATATTTGTCTTTTTCACTACGTTGAAACGAAATTTATTTTTTTCACATTTTATTACGTGGCTTATCCATAAGCCTTGATTTGTCATTTTTTTGTGTAAAGTTCTTATTTGTGTCTATGATTATGTGATATTTCACGATTGTAACTTATTTATTGGTTTGTATAGAAATTTCCGTAGAAAAAATTCTATTTGCATCTTTAGTTATAAAAGATTTGTTTTTTGATTATGTATTCAAAGTGAGGTTCCCCAACAGATTTGGTCAGTAGTTATTCTCATTTCTTTCGATAGCGCACTGATGAAGGATGTGCCCCCAGGAGACACCATCTGAGGGGTGACACCATGATGACTGCCTAATTTTTTTTAATAAATATATTTGCTAATTTGATAAATTGAAGTCAAAACGGCCTTGTTAACTCTGAAGTGATGTACAATGATTTATCTTTTCATAATAAAATAACATCTCGGAATTATTTAGGTTCTCAATATTTTATTGATAGAAAAATTAAAGAAAAATTATTTGTTAAATCTGCAGACTAGCTAACTTGTGTGTTTCGTCAAATCCATTTCCGCTCACGGTATGGAACAAACAATCTGTCATCATGTCTTTTGATCTCCTCTGTGTGAACTCAATCAAAAAGTCACCTGTTCAGTTGGAGACAATCCAGTACTGCTAAAGTAACCATTTCTCGGATATTCCTGACTGAATGTTTTTCTAATTTATCCGATAAAAATCTACGATAGCTGAAAATCTGGCCAATTTTGAAAAATAGTAAGTTCAATAAAAGTAAACGTTTCTCATAATTCTCTTAGGTGTTTTATTCGATAAATAGACTTTGAATGAGTATATAAAACATTTTAGCTATAAAGTTAGCTGGAAATTAAAAGCTTTAACCGATCTCAGCTATTTTTAGAGACAGTTTCAGAAAATTACGCTCGTTGGAAACTTTACTGAGCCCCTCTGCTCCTCAATTCCGCCCAATTTATTTTATTGGCAAATCTATGCTGCTATTCGTTGTTATATTTTTTGAGAAACTGACTTTTGGATTGATGACAAATTTCATAGAATCAAAGATAACTAGAAAAATGTGAGACATTTATTCTTTCTCATT